>JAQIXX010000054.1:0-111810 GCA_034700605.1 Willowsia nigromaculata
CCCGAGTCGAACCGAGCTATTGTGCAGCTCCCTACAAAACTTTCTGGATGCCAGCCTGTCTATCCTCCTTTTCTGGAGGCGAGGAACATCACCAACAACAGTGGCTGGAGGTGGAGGAGAAGGGAAAAAGGAGCAGGATGAAAGTAGACGAGCTACTATACATGGAGCGGGCAAGACGACTGGGGCTGTCACAAGGATGAAAGACTCGGAGGAAAGTGAACGTCCCTCCATTCGCTGCTCCTCTCAAACTCACACTCAACAGCAACCACAACGGCGAGACAAAGAAACGGAGAGAAATGAGACTGGAGGACTAGAAGACGAGGAGAGGAACCACAGCAATGTAACGATTTGGTCATCATCAGCAATAATTGCGAAGAAGCAACAACAACAACAACAAGCTCACATTAGTCATCCTGGTAGATTTCGTAAAACTTTGCAATTCATTCGAGCCGTATTTTCTAGGGGATGGAAATGGTCATCAGGAGGTGGTAGTAGTAGTGCTGGTAATAGTGGTGGTGGCGGTCATGCCACCGCAGCCGAATCTCTTGTTGATGATGATAATGACCATGATAAAGCACTAGCCATATATCGACAGAGTGACAGTTGTTTCGACAAGATCCAGAGTCCATTTCATCATCATCGTTTCCCTCGTCAACAGACAGCTAGCAACAGCAAGGCTGCTGCTGCTTCTCCAACTGCTAGTAGTGGCGGTGGTGGCAATAGTAAAGGAAAGACGAGTCAGTTTCAGTGCAACTTTTGTGATGAGCAGGTCTCCACATCAGTCTCGTCACTTGCATGCTTTTCGTTTGGTGGTGGTGGTGGTGGATGTGCCGCACCGGAACATTATTATGACAGGAGCAGTGAGGACAACGAGGAAGAACGGAAGGAGCATCAGGTATACAATTTTCAAGAGATTTGAATCTTCACTATTCTATAAGGTTTATACATATTTTTGTGTCATTCTCATCTCTCGCATTTTTCGAAACTTACAATGGAGAAAGTTGGAGAAAGTAAAAGGTGAGAAGAATGAAGGAGAAGAAAGTTTCTCATTTTTGTTCAGTTTACAGTCACTTTTTTTCGCTTGACGCCTTCAGGCCATGACTTTTATGTAAACTGTTTGCTCTCATTGTCCTCAATTTTTTTTGTCATTCAAGAATGATATGACGTCTTATCAGAGCGATGATACGAACTATACATATTTCTGCTTTTCAGCCAGGTTCGTCAGATAATGAATGAAAAGGCAGGAATATTTTTCTCCCCATTTTGTAGAATGTGACTTCTCAAGATGGTCCATTTTCTTTCCACTCTTGTTATGCTTTCTTGTTCCACTGTTTAATTATCATATTAAAAGTATTCAAGGGAGAAAGAAAAGTAGGAAATAATGGGAACAAAAGGAGATAAAGAAAGGTCTCTCGAGGGAGTGAGTTTGACTCAATTATTGGAACAAAAAAATGGTGATGGGAATGGCGTGGCTTTTTTGAAAAGAGAAAGAAAGCTTACATTACGATCTTTTGCTTTCATCTTGCATCGTTCCCTTAGACACTTTCATCGTGTTTTCATTATTTTCCTCGCATTCCTCTTGATCATTTTATTTCCAGCCTATGGGGAATGATGAAGGCTTGTACTTTAAGAGCTTGTTAGGTATAGCTTAACTAAAACGTCTCTAGTGTAGCAAATGTGCTTCTTGTTGTGTCGTCAAGAATCTCAAGACACGATCAAAAATTACTTTAATATCACAAAAGCAAACACCTTGCTTAAAATGAGGTGAAGGGATGGGGTAAAATAGGACAATGTTAAAATTAGAAGATTGAAGACGAGTGTATTTAAACAATGTATTAAAACAGTTTGCAGTAAAACCATAAAGAAGAAGAGTCAACAGAATAAGAAAATGCGTCAGTGAACTTTCAAAAGTAGTGTTAAGGGTTCGCATGCGTTATTAGTGGGTAGAGAAAATCCCGTTAGTACAAATCATGCGAATATTTTTGATAATGTCTGTCTGCACATTGGTATTTAAAAAAATTCTTATGAAGTTCCAATTAAAACGTGTAAGCTCAAATTCAAAACATCCTTTCTTGTTTTCTGATTCCGCAACTCTTGGTACATCGCTACATGAAAAGATAGGAATGATGGAATGGAGGCAATATAAGTGGTTGTTATTAAGAAATTTAATAATACAGCATTGAGCTGATATATAGTACCCAAAGTAGGACTGGGAATCGCTTCACTAACTTCTTTGTAGACATATTATACCTATCTCAGATGGAAAGGACTCATGCACTGCTTATCTGGAAGAAAGAGAGATGAATAGTGCTCACATTACAATTTCCATGAATCGTTGAATATGTATTTCATAAGGGCTTCTATCGTTCCACTTCCACTTGTTTGAGTATTTTGAGGAATACTTTTACTGCATTTTATTAATAAAATCTACCATCATAATATTCGTTTTTTTGTACACGAGTAAGTGACTTTGCATATTTTGTTATAATAATAGCCATGAAAATTATATGCAAGCTGTTCCATTTATCCTTTTATTAGCTTTTTTTTTAAAAAGATTACAATTGTTTTGTCTAGACAATAGATCAAAAAAGTATTTCGTATATTATGTTTGGACATATCAATTTTTATGAGATTCCTCTCTATTCAGTATGCAATTAATTCGCATCATCATCATTTTCTCCTTCCTATATTCATCATCATTGCATGTCGTAACTCTTTATCCTATTTTATTTGCACATGTGAAATGATGCGGCCTTGATGAAATATTGAAACATCATCAAATATTGCCATCATCCTCGAGTGAAGTGGAACAATGCATTATATACTGCTAATTTTCAAGCACTCATTGCAGATTCTTTCGCTCTGTTCTAATACCCTGAAAGTACCAATATGAAAACTTACTTCAATTTGAACATTTATAATTCTTCATTTCATACAAATTAGGAAGTACCACGAAAAATTATACCGAAACATTACACAACTTCGAATAGGTAGATACATAACATATAAGATAGTGATATAATTTTTATGACAAATCATGTAATTATAGAAGCTGTCATTTAGGAGCAAAATTGTGAGACCGTGTGTCGGTTGGTGGCTACATGGAAATCACCGGATCCCGAAGTTTTGAAACATTGGAATTGATAAAAGTAGCTATTTTAATTCAATAGCTGTCACAATTCTAAATATCACGGTGTTCATTACATGATTACATGACATGCTCACTATTAGGCTTCTCTCATGCCTCCACTACTTATTAATAATTCAGCATTATGAAATAAAGTAGTGCTACAGAGGAAAGGAGTTTCCATCACTTCGCAAACCTTCATAGTGAGTTTCAAATTATCAATATTGTGTTTTACATAATATATATATGTCTATTGTCTCCCCTTTTTATCGCACACTCTACACATAAATGAAGTGATTACGTGTGCAGTACTACACACACTTTATAAACCATCATGAGATGAAGTTTCTCATGTTCAAACCGGCTTCCTCGTTCTCCTCATCCTGTTGATTAGTCACTGCCATTTTGAATTTAGAAGGACAAACCAGAGAAAGATACTCATTCTTCCCCTCATTTCCACTTGCATCAATCACGTAACAGAGGAGCAGGAGGAACACACACACAACAGAAGATAAAATCATTACGATTTCATTTCATTTAACTTGCTCGTGTTGTAATTCTATATCCCAAAAATAAAATAAAAACTATCACCGTCAACAGAACACTTCAACTACTTCATCGTATCCTATTACTACTTACTTATGTTCGCACTTGAAACTTTATACGTGGCTCATCAACAACAAGTAGTAAACTTTCACCACACACACAGTAGTACCATCATTTTCACCCATTTCACCACCGCATAACATTTTATTGATCGAGGGAAACCATTTCTTATTGTTTAGTTGTCACCATTTAGCACACCACTTTCACCACTTTCTCTTTTCTCATGATTGCCACCAGTGTTGGTGGTGGCTGGTATGGTGGTGTAAGCAAATAAAACCTTACTTTTCAAAGGAAAAACATAATAATTCGACTGTTTCAAGAGTTTAGATGATCCATGCAAAATTTTTAATGATGTGGATAAAACTGGTAAACAACTGGGGAATTTTAGTGTCGTATATTATGAGACCATCTTTGTGAATAGAAAATTTTCACGCTCTAATGACTTTATATCTTCATTAACATGGAGTATCTCTTATTATGTGCTTCATGCACATGATAGTTATAATGTCTCAAAAGAAAAAAAATCCATTTCAATTCTTTACAAAATAATACCATTGCACACACGAAATCCCATTTTCTTATCTGGTAATAATATTATGCATATAAAACACCTTTGGCGAGTATTACCTCTTTCTTCTCGGAAGCCATAAAAATGCTATGAAAAAATCATAATGAAGCTGTATCAGTGCCACTACTTATTGTTCGTCTTCGTCCTCTCAACTACAATCACCATCATAACTACTGTCGTCACTCAGATTTTTTTGTGAAAAATTTGCATATTATAATTTATAATATTATTACTGTGAGTAGATGAGTAGGATAGAAACACACATGATTTGATTTTGTTGAAGGAGAAAGTTTTCTCTCTCTCTCCTTGACTGAGTGAATGTTAATAGGTATGAGAATAACAACAGCAACAACGAAACAACTCATGGCCATGACAATTTTGATAATATGCATTATTATGGGATCATTATTTTCCTGTCATTATTATCATAAAATATTTCGTAAGACCGGAGGTTATAGAAAATATATACATTAAAGCTAAATTTCTATGGATGTTAAGGTAATCTATGCATATATATATATTTGTTACGTAAAAAGTCGGTAACTACATGCAAGCTTGTCCTTGATGTTCGTCATTGCCTTTTTTTATTTTGTCGGGAGAAAAGAGACAGAGAAAGTGCTCAAGTGTATCTCTCTCTTCTCTTCTTTTTTCCCTGAGCTGTCGATATTCCGCAATAATGGCGTACTCGCAACCTACATTTTCTCTCTTTGCCATATAGCATCTCTGTACCGGCATTTGTCTTCTTTCTCCTCCTATTTTTTTCCCTGTTGTTAAACACCGGGGAGAAAAGGACAAAAAAATTTGGAAGGACAAAAGAGGAGGAAAAATGTATATAAAGCTCGTAAAAAATTTGGGAGCATATAAAAAATTAGCATAATTGCTTTTCCTCTTTTTGTCTCTCTTCCTGCTGGAGAGATAGTCAGAGAGAAAGCAAATTGAGCCACTTTTCGCATGTCGACTTTTCTCTCTCTATCTGCTTCTATTTCACTTCTTCTTTCTCCGGAAGAAGAACACGAGAACTCTTATGATGAGAGGGGGCCAGGAAGAAGAACATTTTCTTATCTCTCAAGCACTCGTTATTTCTGTATAGATGTTTATGTGGGAGGAAGTAATAGTCTATAAGTTATTATAAGCATCATCACCAGAGAAGAGGGGAGAAAATGCTCAGTTATTATTATTATTATTATTATTATGGGTATTTTGGTTTGTTCACTTTGATTCACATAAAGATACAGAGGGAGAGAACAACTTTCACTCACCGGAAGAAACGCTCGCTTTTTGTGAGGTGGAGATTAAAAAGAGGAGGAACACTGTTGGGGTGAAAGGAGATGAAGTAGTGGTTCTGATCTTGGTTTCGTTTTTTATTCATGTTACCTGCATGTGATTTGTATGTTGGCTTGGGAATCGGGAGCAGCAAAAGCAGCAGCTCATAAATGCAAAGGATATTTATTTATATTTTATTAATGAAAAAGAGAAAGTCCCCTTTGGAGGCATATTGTCTTGTGCCTGGCCTGAGACATGACTGCAGACCCAGTAAATTGTCTCTAGTGACATTATAGCCTCTAAACAAGGCAAGGAGAAAAAGATGTCCGTGTCTCTCATGTACTCTCCAACCGCATCTTTCTTCTTTTTTCAGAATTGCGAAAAAGGATGTCTGAAAATTACCTTACTTTCTTTTTACATCTCTCTTGCCTATGTGGCTTGGTCCATTGGCTTCACACAGGGTTGCAGAAAAATCTATCAATAGAAAGCATAATATGCATCACAAATCCCAACCAAAAGCAAACTTTAAAGGGAAATTACTACTCTGTTTCGAAACTCTGTGCAAACCGCTCCTTTTTATAGCTAGCCTGACTCTTTTTTCTGGTAAAATTGGCAGTGTTAGAGGAACGCGCGTGGTGGTCTTCGTGACTAGGGCTGCTTCTATATAGCTGCTGAGGTATATTCATTAGAAATATTACTATTTGCTGGAACTTTCACCACTCTCTATAGACACATGTAAGTTGATCTCCTTTATTTGTAGTACCTTATACACCAATATTTACTTGGAAACGTAGAGAAGGGAAAGCGAGAGAGACAGAGACATAAGGTAGAAAAGCAAGGGAAAGAGGGAGAAAGTTTATTATTGGATTATACAGGCACATAAAAGGGGTTCGCATGGCAGTATTAATTTTCATGTAAGTTATCATCATGATATCCACACTGAGAGGAAGTGTTGATGAAGCCAATATGCTTTTCTCGCTTCATGTTAAAAAAACTAGAGACTATGGAGAGAAAGGGATACGTCTTATTTGTATCCCTATAACCCAAGATAGTGTACATCTGCAGGGTTCATTCAGTTCAAAGAAGCCAACGTTAGCCCGTTCGTTGTATAACTATTCATTAGGAAGTAGACGACAAGGAAAAATTGCGATACCTTATCTCGTACAAAAACTCGTATAAAATGTGGTCTGAGAAGGAGTTAGATGGCGTGATGTACCAAAATCTCCTAAAGACGAAAAGTTTATTAGATTGAGACATTGAGATTAGAGGTACAAGGCAAGAAGGAAAGTTAATTTGAGGACAAAAATCATCGTCACTGGTAATTAACAATTTATACATGCTACTGGGGAATCCTCTTATACAAATATAATCCTAGCTGAACTCTACTGATGTATTACCCTTTGGAATTGCGTGGTTGCACAGTTTTATTCTGTTGGCATCCCAAAAAAATGTTCCTTCTATCCCCACTACTGACATCCTTTTTCATTAATGGGACAAATAATTTACTATATGAGGGTGAAAATGACGTAACATTTCAATAAGAGCCGTTTCGTATAAGAAAGGGAGAACGTTTTTCATTTTATGTTTCGTTGCGTTAAGACAGGCAGTAAAAGATGGAGAATGACAGGAAGATTTATTTATGTTTTGACAAAGGTTTAAGTACCAGTACCCCCATTAACTTTATCCGCTTCTCTCGTGCATGACATATAAATGTCACCATAAAAGAGAAAAACCCATTCTAAAGATTTTCAAGAGAAATTTTTATATAAAAATAGGAAGCAAAAGCTGTTGGAAAATTCATCTCTGATTTTCTTCCGGTGATGTGTTCAATGACTCTTGGTGGTATGATGACTGATTACAAAGGAGACGGTACGTAGAGTCTCTGTAAGTAGAATCGGATATTACTATCATGAAACACGACAAAAAATTGGAATTTAAGACTCCATCTCTCACGACAAGTCAACCTACTTGTCTGTGTGCTTTCTATTGTTTTTTTACCTGTTCACGACTTGTCAAAACATGGAATATTAATAGCATAAATGAATAGGCATAAAACATTTATCAGTTAGCACTACATGTACAAGAAGTTCTCGTGTTTTTTGTCTTTCTGTGTTCTTATGCCAACTTATTTTCTCTCCAAACAGAAAGGAATTCTTAACATCACGGAAAAAGAGACAAAAAAATTCCGAGAAGAAAAGAAAAATAACATGTGGAAAAGTAGAAGAAACTGACAAAGAAAGTGACATGACGTGGGTTTCAATATTGGATACCTGTATGGAAAAATGGAGAAAGAAGCACTTAAATTTTTGTTGGCTTCAGCTTTTTTCACTCCAGAAAATGTATATATTTCTTTTTCAGTAAGAGAAAAGAGGAGAAAATAAAGGGAGAGCAGATGACATACGCGTAATGATATTTTGAAAGTTACTACGAAAAAAGTCAAATGTTATGGAAGGATGAAAAAGGAGGAAATCTCAGTTAGGTAAGGGGAGAGACAGAGAGAAACTAATATTATCAATATAGAAAAATTACATGCATTGCAAGAGCTTCAAAATACTTTACAAAATCTTGTAAAAAGGGCTATTTAGTTTGGAAAGATCAGAAAAAGATGTTTGGTCGCAAAAGGTTCAATAATATTTAAAGCTACTACAAGGAAGTAGATTCATATTATATAAAATGGCTACAAATATTGCAATAAATAACTGGTGAATGATAAGAAAACCCATGACTTGCTTGTCAATTTATACTCATAAATGTATGACTATGCGTGTCATGCTTGAGTGTGGCACACGCAAGGCGCAGATATTCAATCCTTCTTACTCTCTTTTTTCAATTTCCTGATAAGATCATATCGTTTGTGATGATAGGATGAAATATTGAAATGCTATGTGTCCATTCAATTTTCCCTTCGATTTTCCCCAAGTCTTTGATTATTACCCCAAAGATCCTGCTCATACATAGTCACATTCAGTTGTACTCTCATTTTTTCTATCAAAGACGAAAAATATGATTTTCTCTGGAAATTAAAAACGGAGAAAAATTATTAATTTATGTTCACTTTGACTGATTCATCCTGATGGTACACTCAACAGTCATATGCAGTTTTATGACTTTTTCCTTCTTGCGTCACTACCATGAAAAAAAAGATTTGCAATTTTTACTTGTGATCCCATCTCCGACCATGTTCCATAATGCATAATACGTTGAACGTAAAAGATGACTCTACTAATTAGCCAAAAGGGAGAAAAAGTCCACCACTAACAGACCAAATTTATGCTGAAGGGCTCACTCCTATATCGTCTATTTGCATAAATATTATATCATATCTATATAACTAACGATGATGACAAGGAAGTACGGAGGGATGGGATTGCCGTCATCACCATCATCATAATAATAATCATAATCTTTGCAAGCACTAACATATGCCCATGTACGTAGATTGTGCAAAAAGAAAGGCTGTGATGAACATGAAAAAATTTCAGCAAATAAAAAATATGACGGTGGTAGCAAGTAGTAGTGAAACGTGTTGAACAACTTTTTTTTGCTTTCTCCCAACTTCTATGCTACTTGTCCGTCTCGTTGAAAAAAGTAAGAGTTTTAATGTGTGTTACTTCCTTCAAACTGCAATACTTTCTCTACACACATACATCCCTTTTAGATATTTTTTACCACATCACTAGAGGTCTATCATGACTCCCTGGTGAATTGTAAAAAAGGGATTTTTTACGGTATAAAAAAAAGTTATGTGTGAGTGAGTGAGTAGGTTATTGTTGTATCATGGTGATCATCATCATCATCAAGCCTTATATGTGCACTAGATATTCTCTCGCTGGAGTATGATGAGTGCTGCTGAAAACAGGGGCATTGTTGGTGAAAGCACGCACTCCATGCAGTAGTATGTACACTCCACTTTATTTTTTATTTCTTAGGATACCAGTACTACTGCTACCAGACCCCTGCTAAAATAAATACTTATATTCTTTTCGGTTTTCTTTACCATCTTGCCATTTTTTTCAATTTTCTCTCGAAACACTACCTCTTTTGTTTTGTGAGTTTGCTAATGAAAAATACATACTTGTTGGATGGATTGGTAGCCTGGTCTGGTGAAAGTGGTAGTGCTTTCTCGCTGAGTGTTGCTGTTGTTATTTTTATGACTGAGGAGAGTTCAAGGCTGGCTGTACAAATGTATGATATCATGTGGATGTGTTTTCCCTTCATTATAATTATTATTGTGGTTATTTACACTTCACTTGTGTACGCTACTTTTTCTCTTCAAAAAACTGACGACGGGGGAAATCGTAGATACTCGTTTATACGATTATAATTGTAGACGATTGTGGCTTGTCTGGTGGTTCGTCAATTTTAGTAATGGATTTGGAGCAGTTAGGAGGGCCATTAAAAATGCTAATCTAGATTTTACGTTTTTCAACAGTATAATCAACCTAAAAGCATAGTTTAAGATTTATTGGTTGGAGATGTTTCTAGAATCCTCGAAAGCACAATCTTTACCAAATATTTTTAGCGCCATCTAGATTTACTGGCATACAGGAACATATTGAGGTGTTTGCTAAGTTGCCGTAAGCGCTATAATTATTGTTGCATGTTGGGGGGCAAAGGTCAACCTTTTACTTATTATATAATCAATGGTGTGGCAAACGTCACCAAGTTTTAATCAAATTTCAACATTCGTCACGTGACTATGTCGAGAAAAGGCTGATTGAAGATGAATGAAAAACAATGAATTCTACGATAGAAAGCTTTCTACAATGTATAGTTAAATATACAGAAAAATTCGACTTGTTTTTTTCGACTCCATCCGTTGTACTAATGATTTTTTTGGAGGATGTGGAGGTGGTGGAGGAAGTAGCGACATGAAAAGGACATTTCAATTCGATTAATTATAAAGATTAGAGGAGAAAAGACTGACAGTTGACCTTCAGTCCAGAGAAAACGACACACGATGAAGATGGAGAGTGAGGATGGAGCAAGGGGTAAAGGGAGGGAAAGGAAACCTGCAAAATTATAATAGAGAAAATGGCAACAGAGAAATCTCCCTTTTCATGTTTCCTCCAACTTTTCATTCGTCTTGTCCTGGAGAGTCGCGCACACAGGGAAATAATATTAGTGCTCGACATAATCACAATAATAATGTTTGTTACGTGTGCAATAATGAGTGGCAACACAACTCTTTCAGAGGAGAGAGAAGCGAGAGAGTTCTGACTTGGCTTCTGGGCCGCTCACAATGAAAATGGGTGGAAGCCGCTAATTTGATATTTATCAGAAGACTAAAAACTCTACACTCCTGTTTTTCCAACATAAAATGGCTCACTTATCGAGGAGAAATTCGTTTGGAGGAAATGGGAAGGCAAACTAGTTAATTTTGACCTTACATATTAGCTACTGTGGAATCGCTCACGTTTCCTATTTATTTGATGGCTTCTGCCTCCTCACCCAAGAAAATCTGATTGGGTGGGTGATTAAAAAATATTCGGAATCTGAAAACTATGCAACACTTTCTCCGAAACACTTTCTCCTTCCGCTTTCCTAAAAATTGAAAGCAGAGTTTGGAATCCGGTTTTATATCAATTGAGTATCCTCTACGAGAGATGAGAATGAAGAAAAAACGAAAGAATTGAGAAGGAATTGAGTATATTTGTCTATTGCCCTACATCACTTTTTTGTCTTTCTCCTCATTATTGTTGTTGTTATTGATTGTCTCGTTGAAGTTGAACCGACTTCATCATCATCATGATAAAGGTGAGAATGAGGAGGAGTTGAAGGAGAAGAGATCTTGTTGTTGTCGCTCTCCTAATCCCGAAACAAGGACTGGCTCGCAATCCCAATTATCGTCATCACGAGGAACAGAAGAGAAAAGGAAAGTAGGATTTGACGTGGACGACGAAGACGAGGAATTGGGTAGCAGAGAAGGTCCATTAGTGCATTTTTACAACTTTTGTGTGCCAAGTGATGATGATGATGACGACGATGAGGAAGACGAGGACGACAACAAAACAGAAGCGGGGGCCTATAATCTGAAGAATTGCGAAAGTGTGGGGAAAGGCGAAGAAAGCGATGAGTGTCCCTTTTCTGGCGAGCCGACAGGGAGCACAGTAAAACGTAAAAATTCTTTCATTTCCGGTAGTGAGAATTGCATTTCGTCTTGTGCCACCGTGGAAAACGACCAAAGCTCTACAAATAATAATAAATCTCTCACAAATCCCAGTATTTTTTCTACCACTTTCTCTTTCACCGACAATCCAGCACCAGAGGAAAAACAGGTCGTCGCCGTTGCGAATAGTGGCGGCAGCAGCAACAGTGAAAAAGTAAAAGTCAGCGAAGGAAACGGAGAAGAAGAAGAAGACGAGGAAAAAGTTTTACCTAGTTTTTCTAAAACAAGTGGAGGAGCCGGAGGGGAAACTACTAGAAAGACTAATAACATTAGTGACTCATGTACCTGTTTCTCTACAAAGACTTTACAGAGCTTAGCGTCCACATCAGCATCCTCCTCCTCCAACTTCACGACTACTCCCATTCATCATGATAACTGTTGTAGTATTAGTAGGAACGAGAAATTTGGTTTAGATTCGGATAATATTTCTCCTCTTGAAACGGCAAATAATGGGAGCAAACAAGACTGCTGTTGTTCATCATCACCTCCTTCTCAGAGAAAAGAATTTATTGGGTTGAGGACGACAAGTCCAACCAGAGCTATTAGTAGTAGTAGTCGTAGCAATAATTATAAATGTAGTAACTGTGGTGGTAGTAAAAATAATGGTGCTAATAGAAGTGAAACTAATGATCATACTAAATTAACTGGAGTTCTTCCTGCGGAGGACAAATCATCTCGAAATCAGTGTTCTTCTGTTGAGAGCACTGCTGGCGGTGAGAATAATAATAAGAATTTATTTAAATGATTATTATTTAGTAAATAAAATGGTAACGGTAAAAAATGTAATTACTCGGTTACTAGAACAAGTCTCTACAACAAAGGAGACTAGTATCGGTAGACCTGTCAAAGTCTTCTTAGAGAAGATGAGGGGACCATCTGAGGAAACTTGTTCCTCCTCCTCCCCCTCAAAACAATCATCCTCTTCCACCTCAACAACAACTACTACGAATAACACAGGACATGATTCTGCCCCTCCAACATTCCTCTTTCAAGTGGACTCTGCAGACTCGTCTACCTCCACATCTTCCTCTTTTACTGCTTCCGGAGGGGGAGGAAAACGAGGGGGGATGGATAGTCCATCCACCTCCAGAAATCATATCAGTGGAAACACAACTGCATTCACCAACGTGAACAATAACAACATCAAGGATACCGTCATCAATCCACCTATCATCACAACAACTAACACATCAACATTTAGTAACGGCTCTCCTCCGAACCTGTCACTGGACGGTGCGGCAGCTTTGAATTCTACTGCAGATGATCAACTCGTCGTCCGGTCCATTTCTGATTCCGGGCTTACCACCCACTTATTAGTACCGTATGTTATCCACTTTACTGGGACTGTCTTCACTCCACGTTACTCACTCTTGCTTTCAAAAACCTTTGCTAGTACCTTCTCCTTTCTCCTCTTGTATGGCTTAACGTCATGAATGGATGCACCGTTACATGTGCTGCTGCTCCGTTCATTACCCTTATGACTTGTGTTGTTGTTTTTTGGCTTGACTGAAAAAAAGAGGATCGAGCTTTTTTATTAGATTGTTTGTTCTCCTAATTTTTTGGCAAGATTTGTAAAAAAAAAGGGATTCTGGCAGAAATAGTTGGAATTATAGATTTAGGGTGTGATTATTATTTAATTGAGTTTTGAATGTCGGGGGATAGAGGTGCACGTAGGGCCACTGAAAGTCCTAGCCCGAGTCCTATACGACGGAAGAGTTGTCCAGATGCGAGTTCTCTATTTGGGTTAGGATTTCAAGTTGTTAATATTAATTGGTTCAGAGTCATTATTGTTGATTTGTGTTGAATAATTAATTTAATTTTTTCCCTCGTTTTAAACATGAACATTGAAGGTGGTCATTGCATTTGATTGTTTCAAATGTGGGAAGATGGTTGACGAAAAAATTTTTGTTCAGGTAATATTCCTCATTGCTTCGTGTACAATGTCAACAATAGCAATCCGTCTGTTTTAGATTAAATTTTAATCAGTGATTCCGGCTCGTGTCAGCACCTTTGTTAACTTTTTATTTAGAATGAGAAATGGAGTTAATTAAGCCGAATTTAAAAGGTTAATCCAAGCAATGATAACATCGCGTTAGGGATTGGTTCAAAGGTCAGTAAGTTACTGGGTGAGAGAGAGATAAAGGATTGTATAGATAGTTAGTTAAAGACAGTGAATTTGGTTACTATACATTAGAGGGAACATCTGCTCAATGTAAGTTGAAAACTGAATCATAGTTAATGTTTATGTGGTGAAGCATATAATAGTAATTGCAGCCATTGTATTGAAAGAAATGCTTTTTGTATTTGTGTCATTAACCTGTCATCTAATAGCATGTCATATATGTTCCTGGAACAATAACATTACTATTCTTCAGTTATAAAAAAAATCTTATAAGTGGTGGTAGTCAGTAGTAGTGTTAGTGTTACTATAAATTCGTTTGTTTAATGAGCTGTGCAGTTAGTAGTAGCAGACAAGCTGGCAGAAGAGCTGAGAGAGTTGCTGTTGTTGTCCTTTTGTTCTTATCAATTGTCAATAATGTATCTACTATGTAAAAAGTTGAAACGACGGTACGGGGAAAGGTAAGTGCTGGTTATCAGTCATTTCTGTTTTCGATTGCATTCATAACATTACGGTTTAAAAGTCATTATAATTTATTAGCCACTCATCCAACAACTTGTACTCAAAAGTGTCAAATGAAATCTGTAAGATGAAATAGCATTTTGCGTAATCCAATCAATGTTCTCTCTTTGTTTATATATGAGACGACTAACAATCAACTGAAAACGAGTTTTTATCAGAGATTTTGTTATTTGTGAACTCTTCTGACGCATCAGTCGCATTATAATTCAGAAGTGCATAAAAATAAACTTCATACTTATCCGTGTCGTCTGAACTCGGATACAACGTTTGTTAGAGATGTGGACGAGTAGCAATGCGCATGTGTAATAATTTCATAATTTTACGTAGAAACTTGCATTGAAATACAGTGGAGTCTCTTTATAATTGCACCCCAACGGGAAGGTAAAACGTGTCAATTATAGAGAATTGCAATTATAGAGAGACTGTTTAATATGGGTTTATATTACGAAGGGTCTTAAAAAAACCAGCAATTATAACGAGGTGCCACTAAAACGAAGGCAATTATAAAGAGACTCTACTGTAATCTCAAATCCATCATTAGATAACGGATGCATTTTCCATTCAACTCACGCTCTGTTTAGAGTTGAAGAATAGATGCAGTCGTTAAATTGTAAACTTGCATAATAATTTTGTTGATTTTTTTATTGATTTTTCATTCGACATTTTCTAGCTAACTGTTCGTTGTAATTGCTAATGGGCTCTTTTTATTTTATCGATTCGGACTACTTATATAATGTTCTTTTCAATCATAAATTGCTAATCAAGAATTGACAATAGTCTATTTAGCATTAAGAATAATCATTGCGCAAATATCATAAGCAAACGGAACTTGAGCCGACGTTGGCTTCACTTTGAGTCATTAGTCATTAGAATATATATGCCTATTTGCTAATATCCAAGACGAGCAGCTGAACTATTGTGTGGTTTTCATGGAAATTGCATGTACCCGTTATCAGTGTGGTAGTAACGATGTGCAATTACTGTGAAGAAATGTAACACTATTTTATTTTAATTTTGTTTTGTTTTAATGTTTTAACAGATTTAACGCTAATGAGTAATTGGCTTTCGCAGAATATATTATTATGTAGTTTCAGTTTGTTTGTAGTTTTGTGACTTGTGAGTCACAAGTTGTGACACATTAAATTAAATGCTTATGCTTTAGCGTCGTTGCGTTCAATGTTTTGAATATTTGAGTTGACTCTCAATAAACTGTGCATCTAATAATAAGAATGGTGTTTGTTTGGACTAGGTCGGATCCCAGGACTTCCTCTAACACGAGTGAAGGAAGCGACGACGACGAGGAGATTCTCGGATCTGATGATGACGAGCAAGAAGATCCAAGGGACTACTGTAAAGGTAAATAATAAAAAATAAAAACAACAACAGAATAATGACAGAATAGCAGCATAGAAAAAATGGACTGGAAAAAGTATCAACATTGTTTGCAAGAAAGTTCGTTAAAGTTTCATTCTTGAAATAGTTTAAGAAGAATTCCTATTATTCGCTGTTTAAAAATAAACTTGCAGGGGGTTACCATCCAGTGAAAATCGGGGATCTTTTCTATAATCGTTACCATGTTGTCCGTAAGCTTGGCTGGGGCCACTTTTCGACTGTTTGGCTGTGTTGGGATCTTATGTAAGTGGAAATATTATATAAAATATACAAATATGGTTATGTTGGCGATGGAAGTATTTAAGAGTACATTCCATTTTCTTCGTCGCATATGAAGAGAGCATGAATGAGTAAAGATGAAGAGAAGCTTTTGGTTGAGAGCATTTGGTAGTTTTAGAAAAGTCACGTTTTATCGTTGGCTCTCTAACCATTCCACTGAATATTGTACTTGTTATCACTCAACTTTTCCTATTAACTTTTTTTCTTTAGGGGAAGAAGATACGTAGCGTTGAAAGTGGTGAAAAGTGCGCCTCATTATACCGATACTGCCTTAGACGAAATTAAACTTTTGAAATGCGTAAGATAAATATGAACATTTCTTTTGAATATTAAAATTTGAATTACATACTTTTTTGTCGAGTATGACTATCTTGTATTACATGCAATGATGCTACAATTTTCAATATAAATGGAAATGGTGTTTGTAGGTAAGAGACGCTGACCCGACGGATCCTAACAGGGAGAAGACGGTTCAGTTATTAGACGATTTTAAAATTACCGGTGTGAATGGAACTCATGTATGTATGGTATTCGAAGTATTGGGCAATAATCTCTTAAAGCTGATTATCCGATCAAATTATCACGGTATTCCGTTACGGAACGTCAAGTGCATCATGCGTCAGGTTAGTAATTCACTTCACCGAACTTTTTTCAAAGACCTTTTCTATTTTTATGTTGGAGAATATAAGCTAATCGAGATTATGTTTGGGTTAATACACAGACTCTAGAAGCGCTTGATTATTTGCATACCAAATGCAAAATAATTCATACGGACATCAAGCCTGAGAATATATTACTGTGCGTGGATGACCAGCATGTGAAGCAGTTGGCGAATGAAGCTACCAATTGGCAAAAGCTAGGTGTAAAACTTCCAGGATCTGCAGTGAGTACAGCCCCAAAGGAGTTCCAAGGGGGAGCGAATAGTAAAATGTCTAAGAATAAAAAGAAGAAGATGAAAAAGAAGGCAAAGAAGCAAGCTCAGTTGTTGGAACAGCAATTGCAGCAACTACAGGAGGTGGAGGAACATGAGACACCTGAGCAGGATGGAGAACGTGATGAGAACACAGCTTCGCATCAAGACTCAGTTGATCCTGTTGCAGGTACAAACTCAACTATTCCACTACAATTTATCATGTTTAATCTAAAAGACACATTGACATGTATTGAATCTGGTAATGTTTGCAGGAAAAAGCTCACAAAGAGATGGTAAACATGAGGAAGGGGAAATAGACTCTGACGATTCCGATGGTGGTGTTGGTGAGCAATCAGACAGTAATAATGAAGCATCAAATAAAGCTGGAGCCGTAATGTCCATTCCGAAGAAACATTCTAATGGTGAGTAATGTGTAAAGAAAATGACATAAATAAAACTATAGTAAATAAAAACATTTTTAAATCACGCATTTTTTTTTATTACAGTGGAAAACAGAAAAAGTTTTTCGGAATTGGCCGAAGCAAACGTAGTTTCTGGTGGAGCTCACATGAACGGTCACGAGTCTCAAATGCATCAGTCAAAAAGTACGGGGGAACGTGAACTGGTAGACTTGGCTGGCGATGGGCATGGTACAGTACACCTTTTTTGTATTATGTACAGCATTAGTACAATATATAATTTTTACAAGACGGCATCTAAACTTTTTATTATATTACAGCATCAACCTCTTCTTCAATGAGGCGTACAACGTCATGTCCCGATCAAAAAGTCGCTGGGCGACCCGACCCTGTCAAAGATGTTTGTGATATTAATATTAAGATTGCAGATCTTGGCAATGCTTGTTGGGTGGTATGTGAATCACGCTAAAAAAATCAAATATTCTTTTCATCTTCAACTTCAATCGTACTGTAAGATATTAAAAAATTCGTTACCTATTCGACTTTCCAGGATCACCATTTCACGGAAGATATTCAAACACGTCAGTACCGATGTTTGGAGGTGTTGCTTGGCGCTGGATATGGCCCACCTGCAGATATTTGGAGCACGGCTTGCATGGTGAGCGAATAACAATTCAGTTCTGTTTAAATTGCCCCCATTGCAAACACATTCGTGATTCGGTAGCATAATAATATGTTATGTACTGATATGATTGTAAATAATTGTTTTCTCCACAGGCTTTTGAACTAGCCACAGGCGACTACCTCTTTGAGCCTCACACTGGTGACGACTATTCTCGAGATGAAGATCACATAGCGCACATTATTGAGCTTTTAGGACCTATTCCCCGTCACATTGCTTTTTCAGGAAAGTATTCAAGGGACTTCTTCAATCGTAAAGGTGAGTTGTCGTTCTATCTGTATTTAGCCATATGCAAAACAAGTATTTCAAGTCTCTTATCTTTTGCTTTTCCAGGCGAATTGCGGCACATAACTAAACTTAAGCCTTGGGGTCTATTCGACGTGCTTTACGAGAAATACGAATGGTCTGAGGAGGACGCTCGAGAATTTGCGGATTTTCTTACTCCCATGTTACAGTTCGATCCTGTTCGAAGAGCAACGGCTTCAGAGTGCTTAAAACACGGCTGGTTATCCTCGTAACTTTTAATTAGTGATTACCGTCCAGAAAGGAAAGATGAGGAAAGATGAAAACAACAGGAAAAATGAGTTCTCCAGAAACACAAGTCGTTAAATACTTAGATTTTTACAGATTCAGTTTACAAAATAATACTTATTATTATGATCATTACAAACTATTACTGTTCAGAGAATCACACACAGGGAACATCAATAATTTTCACATAGTCATTGTGTAAAAGGAAACTTTCATGAATTGTGTGTTTTACGATGATGTTATCCGATGTAACCTTGAATT
This sequence comes from Willowsia nigromaculata, assembly GCA_034700605.1. Classification (NCBI taxonomy): domain Eukaryota; kingdom Metazoa; phylum Arthropoda; class Collembola; order Entomobryomorpha; family Entomobryidae; genus Willowsia; species Willowsia nigromaculata. The sequence continues at coordinate 18,852 of JAQIXX010000054.1, forward strand.
GTCTTGAAACTTTGTAGTTGTAATGAATTTCAAAGAAGACTATACACTACTACTACTCCAGGAGGAAAAACGATTTTTTCCATGTAATACATACATACAATACAGACATGTTATTATTATTATTATTATTATTATATTTAATGTAACTTGATGTGTACTACTACGTTTTAGTATTTATGATAATAATAATAATAATCTTAAAATAATGCAATATTATAAGATGATGATACTTTTGTATTGTTTTAAGTAATAATGTTAATAATAATAACGCCGCAGCTTTGCTGACATTTTTTCTCTTCTATACAAAAACCAATATTTAGAGCTACCTTTTTGACCTTGATGAATGAGAAACAAAAGTGCATACATTAACATACTATCTACTATAATATAATGATATACATACGTACATGAAATCTTTACAAGCACAGAAGAAACGATTATTTGAAATTATCGATTCATAACATTAAAAAATGCTTTTACGGTTTTATATACAGAATAGCAGAGAGAAAGACAACAACATTGATTTGTAAAGGTGCGGATACCTCGTATATTGAAGCTACTTTTTCGATTTCCCCTCCTTACACTCTGTTCTTCATACATTATCGAAAAGTGAAGTTACTGCGCTTCTTTCAGTTTCATGAAACGAATGAGTGTCTTCAGTCTTCACTCTGAAATCAGCTATTTTTGTAACATGAAATAGATGACACAATAACATGGACGATTGGATGTTCTTATGGTGCCTGTGCCTACTCTAACAGTTAAATTTGCCAGCTCTTTAAAGAAGTACATAAAGTTCTGTTAGAAATTCTTGAAAAGTACATGAAAGCTTTATTCAAAGATTTTACTGTTTGAAAAGGGTGCAGTGTGATTAGAAACAACATAAATAAGCACAAAATCCAGCGATGATATCAATCAATCATAATCTGAAATCTGAACCTTTCAAACAAGGAAGATGGCGCATGTAACATATTAAAGCGTATTAAAAATTTCAAGAAACATCCCACAGCTTATTTGCACTCATCCAATTGTAAATTTTCATGTATCATTTTTATGATGCGGCATAATTTTAACAACACACTTCTAGTACACATTCTTGTTTAGACCGGCTTGGTAAGGTCTTCCAAAGAACAATTAAAATTCTGAAGGCATTTAATATGATGAAAGTGAAAGAAAGATTTATTGTTATGATGGGATTTTTGAAGGGGAATGGGAACTACTACAACAATCGTTTTTTCTTGAGAAGGGTTGGAAGTCGAAACGGCAGAGTTTTTCTGACAATTCTATAGATAAAATAAAATGCATCATCGAATCTGTTACGTAACTGATACATACATAGCTAATCAAAAACATGTTAGAATTGTAATCATGTTAGCTTAAGAATCGCTACTACAACTTATGTAACTTTTAAAACTCTAAAACTGCTACTACCGCGGCTCCACTCCAAGAAAAAGAATCTAATTTGAAATTGAAATTTGGAATGGAGGGAGAAAACATATATTCTAAAAGAAATCTTTTTATCTAGCCATAAAAATAAAGACGAAACTATAGTTTTCAGTAAAACATTACAACAGGAGGTCACCTATAAATAATTACATGCTAAAAAAAGTAAATTAATTACGAGATATCTTAAATCTTAAGACGTTTAAAGTTGAACAGAAAAAAAACATCATACTAATTATACGTACGTATGGCTATTTTTAAAAAGATTATTTTAACTATTGCGCATAATAAAAAAACAATAATTATTCTTAATATTCCTAATTAACAATACATCATCATACAAGTATACATGAGAATAATGGATTGAATTTTCAACTCTCGACTTTACAGAGGAACGGTTAATTCAGAAATAAGTCAATTATAATTTATTTCTCTCGTCGTTTACCGCTGTCTTCTCCTGAATGAAACTATATAATCCTCAAGTTTACGTTTTTTACAATTAGTTAATTTTACGCTTTTTGTATCATTCTCTCTGTCTTCTAGTGAAACAGTAGGAAATAGTTACATAATTTATTTACCGCAGTGAGAGGACAAAGTTGGGAAGAAGGACGATGGGTCCTAAAATATCATGTTGTAAATTGTACATTTGGTATTAATTTTATAAATATTACACGATCATTGATTAATTATGTTACAAATTATTATAATGACTTATAACCAGAAAGAATGCGAATATACTGATAATGGTACATAGACATCATCATTAAGATTTAAAATTTGCTGTTTTTTGTTTAAAAGAGAGATCTAGTTATTACGAAAGAAACAATGTCTCTGGTCAAAGAATACTGTGTACTTTTAATACTTTTTTTGAGTTAACGGTAAAACAAAACTAAGTTAAGTTTTAAAAATTACAAAATGTTGAAAGTTATAAATCAACTGCGCGCATATAAAAATGAAAACTTTTGAAACGTATGCGTCAAATCATAATATGCAAATTTTACTGGGCTGAGACAACGTAGAGAGTGTGAATGTACGTCAACAAATTCCGCATTTTTTGTAATCACAAATCTCAGGTAAAAACTGATTTATAAGAAAAATGTGGTTTTTCTTGCTGTGGTGAACAACTAATATTATTTTTGAGCGTGCTGATAATATACTATACTACTCATGTTAGGATACTTAAAATAATATAGAGAGATTGTATTGCTGTGAGAGATGTCCGAGTAATAATAAACTTTTGGTTGATTTTAACCAATAATAATTTTTATTAAATCGTAACATAATACTTTATTTACCAATACAAACTGAGGACTGCACAATCTGGATTGCATAAATATATAGTCTCAACAAATTGCACATTTTCTGCTTCCCATCATGATTTTCCTCTGACCTTAACGGTTTTGAAATTTTTGCAATCTTTGCTATTATATGAAATCTGTCACATGAAAAAAACATGGAAGTGACGGAAGAGAATGTTAACCCTTTGTTTCCCAATTCCAAAGAATCAAGGCTTGTGTGTGTACATTTTGTGTTTGAAATATCATGCGATATCATAGCCATAACATTTTCCCCTCTTATCACCTATTTGATTATTTCAATAGCTTCTTGTGTGTCACAATTGTCCCGATAGTAGCTCATATATGAGTCATTGACAGAATAATTTAGTTGCACGGGTTTATACGTTGCTTCACTGTTCACATAATCATTTAAAGTAAGCCGGGATAGGCGATTATTTCTTTGTCCATTTTAGCTGTAAAATAAATGGGTCGGAGAGGACAGATTTCGAAACATTTTCATCTCCACGAAACTGCTCACAGCATCCAATTTTTCATGAATTATTCATGAATGTTTCTTCTCAAGTAAACCCTGATTGTAATCGCAAGCACAAGAACAGTCTCGGCATTCTAAACGAAATTCATGAAACATTTACTTATGAAACCATGAATTTCAAAAAATGTAAGAAAAAGATTCTCTCCTCAGTCATCCGTCAGGAGCAACAGCATCAACTTACTCACACTGCCTTGAACTTGTCTCTGTTTTATGAAATAATCATTAATTTGATTAGCATTAGAAGCTCTCTCGTTATTATTATTTTACATGTTACAATAATTCACACATCATAGCAGCAGTAAATCCAAGTCTTGGAAACTTTATTTTCAGAGTACCTAAAAGTTAGCCAGACAAGTCAGGTATGCATGTAATTTAGTAATGAGATTAACAGATTTACTCGCAAGTTTCACAGCTTCATTGTTGAGTGCAATAAGAGCACCTGTAAAACCAATATTTTTACATATTCCTAACTCACATGTGTGTCTATTTTGGGAAGCTAAAGTAAAAAGCTTGAGTTGCATTTGCTGTGCTCTTAAAAAACAAGAAAATGGAGTTTTAAAACCATTCTAGCTACATGTCTGTTCATATTGCAATTGATATCTATGCATGACCATGACGTGAAGTAAATCTCGATTCAAGAGTACCACTCAAAAAAGAACTCAAAAGATCTTGCATAGTCCAAATCGAAGATATTTTTTCAAATTTTTGCGGTGACAATCATTCCTTCCAACGGATAAAAACTGGTGAATAGAAGTAACAAAAAGTTAACATATGAATTAATAGGCATTTTGATAATAACTAATATTGTTATTGTTGATTGTTCCAACTAAACAAGTGGCTAGAACTTTGATTAGCTGCCAAATATAGTGAAAGTGATTGATAGACAAAAGTGTTTGAATTTTTTTGTGCTCACAAAAATACAATGATGATCCGATTAACAAAACGTTGTAATAGCTCGTTGGCAGCAGCAGCGGTAGACGCATGCAAGAATTATGATGCCATTCCAGGACCAAGATCATACCCTGTTGTTGGAAGCGTTCCAAACTATCTCCCAGGAATCGGTAGGTTTTACCAAGTCTCATGATTCCCCATATTTGTACTTGTATTCGTCAGTTTCAAGGCAACCTTAATTTTTGTACTTCCTTAAAGGCAAGTATGATCCCACAAATGTTGTGAAATCCGGAATCCAAAAGTTCCATGAATTCGGTCCAATTATCAAGGAGAAATTTTTCGGCCATGAGGCAGTCTTTCTGTATGACCCAGTAGATATTGAGACATTGTTTCGTCATGCTAGTGTCACACGAAGAAGTCATCTCACTTTAGGACACATACGGACAGATTCCAAGGACCATGTTAATGGAGGCATTCTTTATGAGTCAGTGGACAATTACCCTCTCTGTTTTCTTTCACAGTTTTCTAATAGAATTCCTACTTTAATAATATTTCATAAACTACAGAAATGGTTCCGCTTGGTATCATTTGCGGGCAGGCAGTCAGCAATCCTTAACAGTTGACGCTTTCAAAGAGTACATACCTAAAATTGACCAATTAACAATGCGACTCCTCCAAAAGATCGAAAGCGACGAAATCACCGCCAAAGTAAAAGACAAAGATTTTTTATTGGCACTACTAGCGCACAACTGTGATAGTAAGTAATTGAAAGTGATAAAAATGAATGGACCAGAACACACGTGATGGGATAATATCTATCTTCACTAAAAACATTGTCCTTAAAAATTATAGTAATGGGCCATATGCTCTTCGGTTTCGATTGGGACTGCATGAATGAAATTCTCCAGGAAGATGCCCTAACCACTCAGGTCATTCACTCGTCTTCATATTTCAATCGGATGATGGCCCCTATGGATAACGGTCTCATGCTTTGGAAACTTTTTCCGACACCGTTGTACAAGAAACTAAAGAAATGCAGTGAGGACGTAGACTTGTATGTTTTTAAAACTTTATTTCATGAGTTCCATGAATTCCACCTATGATGCGCCTTTTCATGCTTATCATTTGTGTTTATGTAGCATTCCAAAGCGAGAGGTGCAGAAACGACTCTGGGACCGGTCGCTAGCAGTAGGTCCAGGAATTTTAAATTCATGGATACGAGAGGGGCAACTAAGCGGAAAGACGATGACAACTATTCTCTCTGACCTACTACTTGCAGGAATAGATACGGTATTCATTATTATAGGACTTTATTATTTGTATTAGTATAAATAGTTTTTGTGGAGAAAGGATGTCTTATTTCATATGCCGACCTTTTACAGACTTCCTACACACTCGCTTTTGTCCTCTACAATTTAAGCATAAACGAAGGAGTGCAGGATAAGCTATACGAAGAAATTCGAAACCAGGATGCGAGATCTCCTGCGTCACTAATGGATTCTCTAACAAAAGCAAAATACTTGAAGCAAGTGGTGAAAGAGTCGATGCGACTTTATCCAGTCTCTGTTGGCACCAGTCGAGTGATAGATAACCCATGTGTTATCCGAGGATACAAAATTCCAGCAAATGTGAGCTTTCATATGCGTTTTTCATACTCAATCAAAGAGTTTTAAGATTACATTTTAAATTGCATGTATTTTTTATAGGTGACAATTATCACAATGAATCAGGTCACATGTCGGCTTGATGAATATGTGGAGAGAGCCACTGACTTTATACCTGAAAGATTTGAGGCTGATTCAGGGTTCAGAAAAATACGACCCTTTACCATCCTCCCTTTTGGACATGGACCAAGGGCATGTATTGGAAGAAGAGTTGCGGAAATGTCAATGTACATATTCCTTTACAGGGTATGTGGCATTTAATTTTCTTTACTAAATGGCTATGTGATGTAGGCCATAACTTTGTTATTTACAATCTGACTAATGGAAACCAAATAATTAATTCATGATCTGCTCTTCTTCCATTTTTACAGCTAATAAAACAATATGAAATCAAATGGACGGGAGAGAAGCCTCTTGGCTTTGTTGCTCATTCAATTACTGAGCCAGACGGACCACTTCACTTCCAGTTTTCTTTACGAAACATAATCAATTAACTCAATTCATCAATCTGTACAATTGATTCGAAAGCATTATTTTGCAATTAAAATATTTCCATGATTTTCCAGTTACATGATATTTTTCACATGTTTTTTACGCATTTCCATTACTCATACACGCATGTGCATTCCTAATTGCTGTGAAATGACAGATTACTATGCTTTACCATTGAGAAACAGTAATCAATCATGAATCAATACTACTACTCGCTATTACTAATTGTCAATTGTTCTCGTCGTGTTCAACTAATGCCCAATCAATCATCATCTTTTTTTCACATGTCACACATGCATGACTCATCCATCGTCATCGTGATCATCATGATGACTACGTTACGTGTGTTCCTGAGTTGAATGCGTTGTTACGGTTGACGGTTACACAGCCAAGCTACGCACAACATTACAAAGCATTGTACTTTGTACTTTTTGCCACTCTCTCCACTCAACATCATCTTCTCCTCCGCTCCAGTTTTTTTCCTCTATTCATCCTCCACAATTTTCTTGCATTTTCCCAGACTCACATTTTTTTATTTATAGAGTACCTATTCATAATTCATGATTTTGTTTATGTTATGTCGTCTTCATCTCTACACTCTCTCGCTCCACTATTTCCCTTCTTTCATGCTTTCACTGCTCTCATGCTTTTATGATTCATCATCACGATAGATTTCCAAGCCATCTTGCTAACAAATATTTCCCAAACTTTGTGGAAAGGTTCACACATCCCAGCATCAACATTTATTGTCCCACCACCTCTCAACCCACTGCATTCATACATCAAAAAACCGTGCCATATAGCCTATAAAACGCAATCTTAGGTATCATCTTACCTTAATTAATTTCATTCATAATTAATGAATCATTCATGTATTCCATTTTATTAGGAAGAAAATAAAAACGGTTCACTACTTCCTCCTCATCTCTGGCTCCATGGCCGCCGTGATTTTTGCGAGATATTCATACGAATCGTTTGCCTGCTAGAATCTTGGCCTCTTGTGTTCGTTCTCCGCTTGCAAAAAAGACTGACCATACCATAAAAATAGCTGAAGATGATATATGATCATGTTACAGTTGATGGGAGCATTCACACAGTCCGACTTCCAGATTCCATGCGAAATAAATTGATAAGACATAAAAACCGATTGAATGAGAAGATCCACGACTTGTTCCCCCAGGGGTATTACCCTCTCGTTAATTGCGCAATGGGAAGGTGGATGGTGCCAAAAGTGTAGGTGTTATTTTCTCACTATTGCATGTATTGCGTTGCATGAAGAGGGATACCCCAATATCTCCCCTCTTGTTCTTCTCGCTCTCTCTGCCTGGTCGTCTGTCTCGTCTGGTGTTGGTGGTCATCATATGACAGTATCACATCTACGGTTTCAAAACAAAAAGGTGTTAATGAAATCATAAGGAAAAGGCTATAGAGTGTGTGGATAGATACATAACTAGTCATCGTCGTTATCAGTCACCTATATTGTGTTTCTTCGCTCTCTCTATCTCTATTCATTCGAATAATAATAGTAAACAGGAGTTTTTTTTTTAAATTGGCGAAGATTTTTTGGTGAAAGTGATCCTGTCTGTTTGGGTAGGTTGTGTGGTGGTTGGAAGAGGAAAAATTGGCGACGTATTGGCAATTCGTTTCTGTGGAAGTTTCTGGGGTTATCGTTGAGAGAGAAAGGCTTATCGGTGGTGCTGCTGGTGGAAGACGAGAGTAGTGGTGAGTCAGAGAGGTGATTATCAAGTTTTTTTGAAGAGTAATTGATAATTAGTAGTTAGTTGTGTTGTTTGTATTGTGGTTTGTAGTAGGAGAGAGAGTTGGTGAGTGTCAGATGATTTTCTGGTTGGTGTTGGACGGAAGAAAGTGGAGATTTAGTTTGGTTGATTGATGGGAGGGATATTTTTGGTTTTTTTTAAATTTGGGAATAGTTAGGTTGAGAGGGGGACACAAGGTGATTGTGCTGGACCGGGGAGGTCAAGGATTATTACTGGAAGCTTCAAAATTTGTGAATTTTATGAGAGGGGGTTTGAGCAGGGACTGGTGTACTTGAGGAGTTAGATTAGTTTGCTAAACGTGCAGAAAAATAGTCAAATAAATCGTATTGGTAGTGAGTGAGTGATAAGTATTCAGAATTAATTGTTGGTTTGTTATCTGACAGGATATCAGAACAATGGGTATCACCAAGGAGAAAATCTCGAGCACATACCCGCTGCACTGGTTGGTTTGGGATAATCAGCATGAAGAGTTGGAAAGGAAACTGAATGAGGAACAACCAAAGGTACGAATTGCAAATTAATTGAGTTAATTGAATAATAGGGTATTGTGTTGTAGTCTTCTTAGAACAATAAATAGTTAAAGAATATAGGCATGTTATTGTGTCGTAATGTGTTTGGTCATTGGTGTGTGATACGAGGCAGTAGAGTTTAATAAATGTTTTGACCTTCACAAGAATTTGATTACAAATCTATGACTCATTAATGTTTAATCTTAAACAACTAATTATTTTCATTCTTTCAAGGCTGATGATTTGGAAAAACTCGACCCGCGAGGCCGTACACCCTTATTACTAGCAGTGGTACTTGGAAGGTTGGAATGTGCTGTTGCTCTCTTAAAGTCTGGTGCAAATGCACAGTTTGAGCACAAATCGAACTGGACAGGTGTGTAATATTTAAGCAATTAAAATCAATTAAAAAACATGCCGAAACAGTATTAGAATTTGTTATTCAATTTTCAGTTGTTCATGAGGCCGTCTGCCGTGGAGATCCGGAACTACTAAAAGTCGTCCTAGAATATAGAGATTTACAAAAGCGAAGTCAACGGGGTGACTTAATTCCCAATTTGCTAAAGCGCCTGAAAGATGTAAGGGAGTTATATATAATAATTACTGTTCTGCCTAAAGCAAACTGAATTTAATCTTACGATTGCTTACTTTCATTTAGGCGCCAGACTTTTACGTTGAAATGCGATGGGAGTTCACTAGTTGGGGTGAGTGTTTTTTCATGTACTTAATATTTACGTATCGTTTTTTGGATGGATCTATAATTTTTTATTCAATTCTGTTACTTCCAGTTCCCTTGCTCACTAGAATGTGTCCAGTTAACGCGCACAGGGTGTATAAAATGGGTTCCAATGTACGCGTAGATACTAATGTTGCAGGTGTCGAGGGTGAGCTCCAACAGGACGGACATTCCGTCATTTTTCAAGGGCAAGGTTTGTCATTAATTAAAAAATGGTTTTAAATGTTTTAACACTTCATGAAAATATTGTACTTAACTTCCGTATTTTCTGTTTGTTATAGAGGACTGTGTGAAAATGATGGAAATTGATCATGCTACCAAACAAGTGTATAGTAACATTATACTCTCCGGAAACGACAAGCATGGTAGTCTTGAAGATGGCCGCATGTATGAGAAAACAGTGTCTAATCGACTGTCGAATCCTGCCATGATTTCTTATGTAAATTTGGAAAAAATTGCTTTTGAAAGGTAAAAGTTTGAAAACTTCATCAAAATGAATGCGATACTACATAGACATCACAAGAGTTTTAATAATACTTCATTTTTTGATTGACTGTCTTCCGTAGAAACAAGACTGGTATCTGGGGATGGGGAAGTGATAAAAGTGAAAAGATTAACAATTTCGACTGCAAAGTCTTCAGCGCCACAAATGTAGAGCTAGTTACCAAAATCCGCCACGAGCATTTGAGCGAATCAGATAAAAACCGGAGCGAAAATGTGACAAATTTTCAACGAATTTTGAATACTTTTGGCGCAACCGAAACTTCCGAATCCGAAGCTGTTAGTGGAACCTCAAAACAGGTAAGCTTTGTCAAATAATTGCAAAAAATAAACAATCTGTAAAGATCTCAATCGAACTCAATTCATTTAAATGTCTATTAGGGTGAAGATGCGGCCCAAAGTTTAAGCGAGATTACTGCTGAAGAATATTTTGACCCTGCAGTATCCCTTGGGGCAAGAGATATTGGCCGAGATAAAGAAACGAGAACAAAAATAAACAAATTCAAAGTAAGGAGATTTAGGAATCTGCACTAGCTAAACTCTTAAAGAATTATGATATTATGTAGTGCACATTTAAACAATTATGTAACAACTCTTTAACACGTGAAAATGTTTTTACAGGCAAACATTTGGCTCTGCGAAAACTATCCGCTTAATTTGCAAGAACAAGTGATGCCAATTGTGGATATCATGGCGCTTTCTAGTAGTCAATTTCATAAACTGAAGGATTTTATTCAAATGCAGATACCTGCTGGATTTCCTGTGAAAATTGGTAATTAAAGATAAATTAAAGATTGCTTGGGGTATTGTAGTCTAGTCAAATTCTTACATAATATACATTATTTCTTAATAATTTTCCTACTTTCCGTAGAAATTCCAATGTTCCACTTGGTCAATGCCAGTATAACCTTCCATAACATTTTCGGGACAGAAGAGCAAGTTCGTGGAGTACAAACTTTAACTGAAGAAAACGGCCGTTTGGCGTGCATTCTAGATGAAGATCTTTTCGAGCCACCGCCACTCTACGATATCAGAATGTCTGTTACTCCAGCTCCAATATCGTCATCAGATGACGATATTTTCCGTTGGACGATGGATGATGATCTCAGTGGCGAGGCAGCTAGTCGAGACCACAGCAAAATGGTTGACATTTACGAAGCTCTAAATGTTCCAAGAACAACACTGAAGGACATCACTCCAGACTCAGACACTGAGGAGCAGCTTCTTCAACGGTAAATTTACCTCAGTTTTACCAGATTCAAAATTAATCGAGTGTATGTAATTTTTAATCATGTAATTAAATGCATTCTTAGGGCAATCGAGGAAAGCCTGATGATGGCCCGTCAAATGGAGAATCCTGATTGGAGACCATGCTCTGCAGATGCGACACCAATTGCCGGTGCCACTGGTTTTGTACCTAGTCAGACTGAGGGATCTCACCATGACGCTGCACGTCGGAGCAGTAGCTATGAGGAGCTGCAAGCTGTTCTGGACCTATCCCGGAAACAAGTGGAAGAGGAGGATAGAATGCGAAGGGAGGAGGAAGAAAATCTGAAGAAAGTGCTTGAACTGTCATTGAAAGAACAGTGATTAACCCTATTTTTATTACCACTACTATTATTATTCATATATCATCATGATGCGATCACTATCACAACAAATACTTATCCAAATATTTCAACATCACGTTTGAGAGACAGAAGGAGAGAGAGGTTGTCAGCTCAAAAGATAGGTTTATATACAAGATGCGTCGTTTTCATTAGTTTTCTCGTGCAAAAATCCAAACAAATCTATAGTTTTATGTCCATCGATTGAATGAACATTGTAATGTCAAAGGTATGTTCTTCCAAACCAAATTAACCAGTAGAAACTTCAAAAGAGAAAAAAAATCACCACCACCGCTACTATCTCAATTCAGTACCAAATCTACTTATGGGTAACAAGCTATTCATGAATTATTATACAATTACCTTGAAAGTATCCTTTGTGCATCTATTGTTATCAAGAACACGTTTTATTTTTATTTACTTAAATCTTCATTCAGAATTTGTAATCATCTGTAATCTGAATCACTATTCTACGTTTATTCAGCATCTCTCACGATGCTGTCCAATATGCTCTACTTTCGATTATAGTTGTTAAATTTTCCATTATGTAAGCAAACTGTTCATCTAAAAAAATCAAAATTTATGTGTCTCGTCGATGATAATAAAGTTTTAAAAACTAATAATAACTTCATGTGTGAACTGACAACCCCTCCTAATCTTTAAATCAAATAACCAAATTGCTATTACTACCACAAATTCCAACAATGTGATGATATTATTACTATTTATTGTATTGTACACGCGCAGGTATATAAATCAGTATGATAATATTAATGATGACATTACTGTAACACAAACTATGTTTAACTTTTCAAAAAATCAAAGTTTTTTAGTCAGACATTTTGTGTCTCTATACACTATAATTAATACTACTACAACAGACTTCTCACTTAACGAGTATTTCTTATAATGGCTTTTGTAATTGACATGATTGTTAAGACTAGATATATAACTGAGGTTGATGATAGTAACAAACCCGAACTGGTTCTGAACACGTGGTATTTTAAAATTTCATACACAATGTCATGTATTTGTAAGATCCTCCTCGTACCACCAGGCCAATCTCCAGGAAAAATAATATTTATAGTAGTAGGTATATTATGCAACTTTTGATGTTTTTAAGAAGATTAGCAAATAATAGTTTCAAACGTGATGAGAACCACATACATGCTGTTGTGATGCGTAAATATTACAAATCGTTTCCGTCTCGTTTTCGAAAACGGTAAGGAAGGAAGCAACCCGCTCTGTTGTTGTCGGGGTCAAATCATAAACGTGTCTATGCTGATAACTTGTCCAAAAAGTATATTTAGGTCGGTTTTGTTTTTGTTAACTTTTCCATTTTACATTAGTTAAAATTACTAACGAAGGAAAATAGCCGCTTATAATTTAAGGAATTTGTATCGCGGAAGGTCATCCTGATTAAGCACACGTAGGTAAACTAAGATTTTTCGGAAGGGTTGGTTGTATGTATGAAAATATATAAGTCTTCCTGGTTTTTTTTTCCTCGGAAAGAATATAACTTACCTACGCATAATACTAATTTCATACACATGCAATTTATGTTACAGCTTTTGTGATGGTATTTTTTAATTGACTGCAAAACCGTTTTAAGCTTGTTACTTTTCTAAATAGATTTAAGATGTTAATTGTTTTTTACACAAGATACAATAGTGAAGGCAACCACAAAATAATAGATTATATTGAAAATGATCCGGTTGTACAGACGCGCAGTATTAATCGACATACTGAAGAGAAACATGAAATACAATTATCAATCATTACGTAATGAGGAATTGTTTGTCAACAGTTTCCCATAATTAATTTGAGATTGGTACCTCATTAAGTGTTGTAGTTGCACAACTGTTGTAGAAATATTTTATTTTAGACTTTTTAAGCATTGTTGAATTGTTTTTAGTGTGAGTTTTTGTTAGACTTTGTTAAGGCCTTGCTTTGATTTTGATAAATGAAATTATGTGTCATTCCAGAAGACGACGAAGAAAAAATGGAAAGAAAGAAATAACGCGAATATTTTGCTATAATCTATAAAACGCTCTTTTTCATGCCACTATTACTACTGCAATTATACTAATAACTACAACTATTCTGTATTTAGATACGTTGCTCCTTTTTGCAAAAAAAAAGTTAATGATGGGTCTTATCAGATAGAAACACGGTGCTGAGTTTTCTTCTAATGTTATAGATTCTTATGATATATTATGATCTTGAATGCGCATTCGTAATGTATGGTGCTGCTGAGTCTATTCTATGAAAAATGATAATAAAAGTTAATATTTACACAACAATTACAAATCTTTGAAACTCATATGCATTCACTAATCATCCCCGGAAGCGATCATGTCCTTACGCTTTTGATGATCATTCTTACTTTATAGAAAACAAAGACATGGAATGGAGGAAGGCAAATTTTATGAATTTAAATATCTTGATTTTTTATTACAGAGTTTTCATTAATTATCCCAATAATATCATTTAAATTTTTATTATAATTACGATACACCTTGTGTATTATCGATTAGTTTCTTTAAGAAACTGTGTTTATATTTCGTTTACAAGCATTTGCTTATATAGTTATACCGAATCCGAGTAACATTACAAAGTCAAGTTATGTATATAGGAGCTATAATCTTCAGACGTTGGTGACAGTGTCAGGTTTTGATCGCATTTTTGCGAGAAAATTTAATAGTGTGATATATATATAGATAGATATATGTAGATAGATACTTAACGTAAAGTTCACCACGACACACGCATAATTATGGTCAACTATTGGCTTCAAAACATTCTCTATTCCCATAATATCGTTTTCATACTTTTAACTTGATTGGCGTAAATAAATGGTTTCTATTAATTTGTATTCGTAATGTTTATTTCTAAGTACAAACTCCTCTGTACCTATATTGTGATGATGGTTTAAAAAATAATTAAGTATTCTTTTCAATTAAAATAATTTGATTTTCACAAGGAGAAATACAGCGTACAAGACTGCACTTTTGCACATTTTCTCTGCTTTTTTTGCACATGCAGTTATTGAACTGAACAAACAGTGAAGCATCATCATGCAGGAATAACAAGAAACTAGTAAAATGAAATTATTAAATAAATAAAATTGATATAAAGCTATATAATATTATAAAGAGTGAAGGAATTTGAAAGGCATTGTAGGAACTGGGAACTTAAGAGCATAATAACTTGTAGTCAGAGAAGACAATTTTATGAAGAATATTTCATATGAGCAAGAATAAATGTTTAAACTTAACGATAATAAGTTAACAAACTATTAACACAATAGAGAAGCAGTTAAGAAGTATGAAAACCAGAAAGATTGTCGGAATTACTCCTTTTGTTTTTATTTTGTAACGATGAGATCGAACGAATGTATTGGTTGCTCGTATAAATTCTCACAATATGTTTTACAAAATCGGAATCAAAAGTGACCGTTTGTCTTCCTAGTTAATTACTTAATTGTAGTTGTGAACCGTATATTAGCCGCTGCAGAAGTAGTCACTGAACTTTATGAAAATTAAACAAATAAAAGAGGACGCTGTATTGACCATCAAGTTCTGCAGACAAAGGACTGCACACAATATTTGACATAACAACAAGCGCAAGCCCCTGCATGTTAAATTTTGTTTAAAAAACGAAGGGCAATCGAAAATCGAAATACTTAATAATTACTAATAGACCATCATATATCTGCAAAATATTTTTGCTCAGCAGGGAAATAAATACAAAATTACACGAATTTTGTGGTGGCAATTTGAAAATACTCAAGTGACTTGTTGACTGTTACAATCTCAGATGCATAAAGGTAGAGGGACCAGTCTATTACTTTATGATTACTTTAACTAGGGTATAGTCATTGAAATTAATTTGATGAGGATAACATCGACTAAGTATTTAACTGACAAATAAAATTATGTTTCTCAGAAAGCTCAACATCTAGTACAGATTTTACCAAACTGATATATAAATGTAAATGACTGCGCACAACTTTTGTCTCGTGTCACTTGCAGCGATCTACTCGATAGTATGTATCTTAAATTAAGACAGTAAGTTATTACGGCTCATTCACTAAATAGACAATTACAGTTTTCATGGCAAACACAACTTGTAAGTGAATAATCAGATATATTTTTAAGAATAAATTTCAGAAGTAACCTAATAGGATGTCGTATTGTTGCTTTTGTTACCTCCATTCAAATTCTTAATAACAAATATTCCTTGTTTGTAATTGTAATATGAAATATGGCATGGAATCATAATGATCACTACCTACAATTACCAACTATTTAATATAATATAATTAATCACTCGCTTTTCTGGCTTGATAGTTTCTTTTGTGGAAAGTTGATTCCTCGCTTTGTCACATTATACATATAATATTCAATTATAGTACGCAGTTAGGCATACACAAGTAGTAAAGAATAAAACTTCAAATATTAAATATGATATTAGTTCTTTAAATGCATGTTTTGCTAGTAGAGTCGGAAAACACTTTTATATCCTTATTTTTAAATGTATTTCTTATTCTCAATAGGTTGGCAACTTTCATCCTGGGTGTACGGAGCTGGCTAGAAATCAGCAGTTTCTTGATGTACGTGCTTTTAGCTTCAAAAAATGGTTCGAAAGACCACCATTAAAAGTACTTATAATTTCTCTCTGTATTTGGTATACTTTTGTATGCATACAGTTCATAATTTAATTTAATACGTTCATTATAAATGTTAGAAGAAACCCATAAACCCATATAATTAGCGAGAGAATATGATTTGATAAAATACACATTGCAGTATTTTTTCTAACTAACTGTGTGCGTGTAGTAAATGTCAGTTTAAGGTTTCAATCTATTTATATATGAGGCAAATTACATTTGAAAAAGTTTGTAAAATTATTTCTGTTGATCAAACATTTTTACAGCCCTTTACTGCGCCACCTCCATTTCTGAAACTAAAAGCTTTCCACTGTAATATTGCATGTTGCGCGCAATAGCTGTTTTTTCATATGGTAGAGATTAACATTATTCGTACTAGTTTCTCAATTGTTGAAAACATGTTCATCTTACACAAAATTTCTTGCCACTCTCCTCTTGCGTTGAGAAATTATAACAATCAGTAATGAAGCTAAAGAAAGGTTTACAAAATATCAAAGTGTCGGGGATACTATATTGTTTTCAGAAACAAAACTGACATTCTTTTAGGAATATTCATGTAAATTAGGCATGCAGAGTTTTGTTTAGTACAATACTTCATTATTACTATGTATTACCTCTAAAGAAAACGATCATCGTCATTTTTCTTACTGTGCGCGTGATTTTTTCCTGCATTAATATACGACGACTAGTACTAAAATACAGTAATTGTAATAATTATACATAGTAGAAGTGGATTTTATGTATATTTTTATAAAGTAATTTTTTGCACGTTCCTCTGCTTCTAGCAGAACAGAACAGAAAATATATATATATGTATTTGTGTACCTATAATTAAAATTATAATCTTGTACGATGAACAAGTTTCAGAGAGAGCCTTCTTGGCGTTGGAGAAATTAATTGTTGCTTCCCGTGAATAAAAAGCAGTGTAGTAGTGCTTTGTTTTAACGTAGTCGTCAACTTGGCCATTTAACTTCTTTTTTTTTTGCAAAAACGTTGTTCCTTTTAACGGTTTAGTACTCAAAGTAACTAAGACAAATGTTTTTTCTCTTTACATGGCACGGTAGGGGCCTTGGAGTTTAAGGTACTGTTTGGAAAGATAAAATACATTATGTTAAAAGTTTGGTTCTTGCGTTGGGGTGGCAAATTATATTATTTTAACTTTTTGTTTCTCTGTACCTGAATAACCAAAGACGGGCCACCGGCAACCACCTCTGGTGGGATGTGCGACAATGGACAGTTTTCAATGCTCATGATCTGCAGATTCGAACAAAGTGCCAACTCGAAAGGTAGGGAATGTAGGTTGAGATTGTCGTTAATGTAGAGATTTTCCAGGTTCTCTAGCGTTCCTATTTCCTCAGGTAGACACGACAAGTTGTTCTCGCCTGCACTTAAATAATTTAAGCTCAACAAGTGCCTAAAAATGAGCAGAAAAAATGAGCAAATGTCAATTCGTGTTTAAATCAAAAGCATTTTATTTGTTTGATTTAATATTTTACCCAATTGCTCGTGGAAGGGAGGTCAGTTGATTCGACTGAACAATTAGTCTCTGCAAATCCCTCAGAAATCCTATCTCATTTGGTAAAGACTCAAGCTTATTCTCCTCTAAATCAAGTACTCGTAGCTTCCTCAAGTTACCAATACTAGGCGGCAGTCTCTGTTTGATATTAAATGAAATTAGTTGTAAAAATACGACACACTTTATTTAATGTCTCTTAAAATGCTTACTACGAAACAAGTGCATGTCTCCAAGTACACGTAAATAAGTCGAAAGTTACCTTACCTTTAGTAAATTGTTCGACAATATCAGCACTTCCAAAGACTGCAGACACTGAATATCGTCTGGAATTTTGCCGAGTTGATTAGTGGCTAGGTTGAGTTCAACCATGTTGGTCCATGTGCCAACGTCTAGTGGTAGCGCAGTCAAGAGGTTCTCCTTCATATTGAGCTTTGTCAAGTTTTTGGCTCTCGAGAAGATCCCGTACGGAATCTTGTCAATTTGATTATGTTCCATGTTAATTGAGTAGACATTCGTAAATTGGGCGGGTCCGCCGCTTGGATAGGCCGCAAACGCGTTACGTGAGAGGGTAATACTCGTCAGGTTTGTGAGGCTGGATAGGAGACCGTCTGGCAGTTGGGAAATCGAGTTCCCCTCCACGTTGAACTCGTCCATATTTACACAATTGCTAAGATATTTGGGAACCGTTGTCAAACGATTGTATCTAAACATAGAAAAGAATCCATCACTTTTATTTGAATTTTTGTCCCGATTAATAGTTTTAATTTTATTGATATTAAAGAGGTGTACCTTAAGCCAACACGTGTTAGCGCCTTCAAGTTGCCGATTGACTCTGGAATGTCAACCAGCTCATTGTGCTGGAGATCAAGTGTGGAGAGCTGGATGCAATAGCCAATCTCTTCTGGTAAGTGCTCGAGATGATTATGGGACACATCCAGCATTATCAGATTTGTCAGTTTGCCAATCCCAGCGGGCAGCTCCTTTATCTTATTCTCTCGTAAACTTAGCATGGTCAGGTTCTAATAATTCATGGTTGAAATAACTTATCATTACTTTCTACACCTATGAAATTTTCTTGGAAAATCGCTCAAAGTCCAGATTGCTAACGTACCGTTAAATTTCTTATGTCATCTCCAACAACACGAATCCTATTGAAGCGAAGAAATAGGGTTGTTAATGATGTGAGTTTGTAGACAACCTCTGGAATTTCACATAGTTTGTTATGGCGGAGGTCTAGAACCTTCACGGTTTTCAGATTGGCTAGCGTGTCGGGAAGACAAGTGAGAGAGTTTTCGTTGAGTGCGAGCGTTTGTAGATTGACCAGATGTCCCATTTCCGATGGGAGTGTGACCAGTTTGTTTCCATACAGATAAAATTCAACTAGATGAGTCAGTTCTCGGACAGATGTTGGAATATGAGTTATCTGTGGTCCAATACAATAGAATGATATTGTGAATATTATTCTAAATAACAGTATAGCTTTTTGCGTATTTCCATGAATGTTTGCATTACACTGCATTTGCTGAGATCAAGTCGGCGAATCCCTTCATCCTTACACTTTATAAACTCTTTGGCAACATCCAAGTCTGCTTGAATAGGTTTATTCTTTTTAACAGTTGGCTTCGGTTTATTTGACTCTGGATGCTTCACCGTCACCATTTTAGGCCGAGTGGTTTCCGATACTGCTAATGAGCCCGCCGATAGTTTCTTCTCCTACAAGATTGGGTGCAAATATATGATAATAATTTAATTAAGTGAAAATCAAATGCAAAAGAAATAGCCTAAATTAGCACCTTTTTGCAGCTGGCTTTTGAACAATTTGTCAACTTTTGAAAACATTTTACTCCCAAATACCAATTCGCTTTCTGATCAACATTATGACTCATCTTGCCATTGACTCAAATAATCACACAATATAACAAAAACTGCAAATATTCAACAGGAAAAGCGACATCCTCGCTCAATAAACTTCACTTGAAGAACAAGTATACACATCATTGGATTATCCAGCGAGCAAAATAATCTTTGAAATATTATAATCTTGAGCCAGAGACATCAATTCATTGCGAAATTAGAAGCCTTAGATTTAATCTGCCACACAAGTGATATGCAAATAAGAATATCAAAGCACAATCTCAAATCTCAGCATTTGAATAACCACGAGACACTCTAGCTAGTCTGAAAAGAACTCATGGAAAAGTACAGTTTTAACGGGAGAAAAATGCGTGCTGTGATTTTTTAATTTGCATGATTTTCTCTACACCACTATCGAACAAAGGCTTTTTTCTTAGTTCTGGGTATAGTACTGAAGCATATTAAATGCCTTTTATTACATAGATACACAGAACAATAGAAGCAACGTGCAGCGTTGTTTTCTGAGAAATCATAAATATCTATTGAATTGTGAGACGGTCACATTCTTCTTCATATTACATCACTCTTGTTTTACTACATTACTATTTAATTCGATTTAACCATACCTGAAGGTCATTTTAATAAGCATTAGTCTTTAGGCGCATTTAATTGCAGCAATAACTTCAGAAATATTTCTGCCATACCTTCGCGGAGGATGAAACTGTCGTTGTTTCTCGTTCGGAGGATGACTCCGGCATCTCGATTGTGTTCTCCGTATCTGGCGAGCTTGGACTAGGACTTGTAGTTCTACCGGATCAAATTGAAACATTCATAATATTCATATTACAATCTTAAAAACCTGTTCATCTTTTGCAAATCTTACCCTCCTCCAGCAGCGTTTTCTCCTCGATAATCTGCAAGCCTCTCGGCTGCAGCACTACTTTCGGCAGCTCTACTTTTGCTCGATCTCTTCATTTATTTAGAAACAAACAGGAAGAGAGTTGTTTCCTTCTCGTGATGAAGATAACAACACAAAATTGAATAACTCTTTGTCACAGTTTAACTCGCAGTTTAAAAAAAAACTATTGTTTAAGGAATTAAAGTGGTCGAAAGCGAATAAAACAACCAGTTCCAATGAAAATGTTACACAGATGCTCTCCTTCGTTACAGTCTTTTCTCCATGGTTTTATTAAGGAACTTTTCTGCTTATTTTGTAGAATTGTTTTTAGTACAATGATGGCTTTCAAACGTCTGTACTTAAATATTGGCTGAACTTCATTACCAGTGGTATTGAAAAGTCTTGCATCTTATAAACTATTCACTACTTTGCTACAACTGCTACTAGTAATAATTCAATTAATTAATTGTAGGAAGTTTATGATTTGATTCTTGTTAAAGTGGTAGTAGTACATTTGAATATAATTTTTTATATTGCTTTGTTTGCTTTTCTAAAATTTTAGACTATAAACTGGCGCTTAGTCAGCAGACATTATGCGTATTTCGTTGTATTCAATTTTATTACCGAAGTTTTAATAATTGCGAATATGATGAAAATAGGTGCCCAGCGCCATTAATAACCCTAAAATTATTCTATAGTCAATTAATTATTTTATGAACCAAAATTCTTGCCAGTTTGGTTTCTGCTCAGGCTTAAATACAACTACATCTTCAGTAGTGTAATCTTAGCTCTAATATTTCTACAGTTAATTAGTAACGGTAATTTTTGTGCGTTGGTTTTTATTCCATTACTTGTAAATAGAAGAGCAACAACTAATTGTTGATTTTTGTACCAATTGATAGAGGTGACTATAATTAATTTACTCTAACTTGTCATTTTCCCTCCCTGTATATTGTAAATTAACAGTTATGAAGTTTATTACAATAATTTGGCTGGCATTCGTAAACTATTAGGATAACTCATTAAATGCGTTAGTAGCGCACTAGAATTGCGAACTTTAGAATTTTAAAAAGGCAAAAAATGTATGTCGATCAACGAGACTAAAATATGACAAGGAAAACATATTCCCTCTACAGTCAATCTAACACGTCAATCTTTTGTGAGTCAATCACCGAGAACAATCATGAAAAGAATAGTTTTTCAGAGTAAACGACTGATGTTTCTACAGACACAAGGGTAATGATACCTCTTTCTATATCTGACAATAGACAACAACCTCGTTTAGTCGTTTGGATAGTAAAATCTATTAGATTAGATAAGACTATATTTAATTACAATTTGTATTCGATTATGCGAAACCAACTAGAGCGTAGTTTACATCTAGAGAATTACGTTTGATTTTGCTAGTTACAATTTTATCTTATTTTTTGCACAGCTTTGTTAAGACCATGCCACCTACAACGGCTAAATTGAACTGAATAGATAAGGCAATGATATTTTGAGAATTGCGATGACAAGTTTACTCATTAAAAATTAATCTTCCAAAGGATTACGGACCCACCATAAAAAAACAATAAAGATACAAAACTATGTATATTTTGACTGCTTGCTTAAAATACTATTTTAAAAGGCTCAAGGGCAACGACCAGAAAATAAAATGGTTAACTTTTCGAGTAGCCTCAATTTCCGCACGAAAGTACGGGGTTACAATGACCGGGAAACAATAATTAGAGAATATTTAAATAAAATATGTCAATAATCAAAATATACTAAACCCCTTATAGGAAAGTTTACAAGGCAATATGTTTATGTATTTTTGAAAATTGCTTTACATTTTAATTAACTATTTTTTTTAGAGAGTACGGTTTCTTATAGTTTAGATTATACCAATAATACTTTTCCTTAATAAGTCACTCTTTGTGCATGTCGTTGCTACTTACTAACCAACTTACAACTTATCCGATATTCATACCCCTGGACATTAACAATTTTCTATTTAAACCGTCGTCTTTAATTGGATCTTCCCATCTAAACACGTTCAAGTCGGAAAATTAAACAAGCCCATGTCCAATTTTAATTCTTCCAAATACCAAATCTCTACGCCTTTGTTGTTGTGCCAGCAACAGTTCTTGTAAATCTACACACCTTATCAAACAACCAATGCAATAATCTTCCTCTTAACTATTCA
This sequence comes from Willowsia nigromaculata, assembly GCA_034700605.1. Taxonomy (NCBI): domain Eukaryota; kingdom Metazoa; phylum Arthropoda; class Collembola; order Entomobryomorpha; family Entomobryidae; genus Willowsia; species Willowsia nigromaculata. The sequence continues at coordinate 41,425 of JAQIXX010000054.1, forward strand.
TGTAATTATCCTCTAAACACTTGTCCTTCCATTCTAGCATTTTCCTCCTTCCTCCTCCAGACAGATCCAGTCACTTGTTCCAATTCTCTCTCAGGTAGATTGAAATTATCCCCTTTTATTCATCCGTTCTTACATCACATCACACATTTTTGTCCATTTTTCCTCCTCCACATTCTTCACACCTTTCTCCGTGTCTTGTCTCTTTCCCACCACCTCTTACACTTGCTCTGATCAACCTTAACATACAATTATAACTAATTACAAATATTTTCCTAGTTAACCAGCACTTCTCACACACACAACACGCACACCAAACAACCCAACCTCAGACCGGAAACTGGTCTGGTCTCCTGCTCAAAATTGCTCCTTCTCTCCTGCTGTGTTTCTCCTCTGGAGAAACTAACTAAAACAAATTGGAAGAGAGATATGGAGTATGTTTGATGAGATGAAATGTTGATGATGAGAGGAGACAAATGATATCCTTATCCAATCCACCTCTCTCCCATTCCCCGTCTTCTCTTCTCCCCTCAAATCTTGATGATGATGATGATGAGACTTTGTGAAGACGAAGAAGGAGAATGACTTGAAAAACTCTCTCCTCTCGCGTAGTTCCACTTTTCCTGGAGAACTTACTCGAGAAATCTTCAATCTTATCAACATTTATTATTACGATCTCATTTTTTCCCTTCCTTCTTGTTCTTCGCACTCGCGGAGACTCTCCAGAGAAATTGTTTTGCTTCTTGTGAGGAGCACAGGACAAGATTCCTACGATACAACCAAGCCACCCACCAGTCTCTACACTCCAGAGAGCACCAAACCAACCTATCTTTCTTCCAGCAAGAGGAGGAAAGCATCTACCTCATACCACACAGCTTCTTCTCGATTCACTGGATATACTTGTTTTTCTAATTTCTCCAGGCTCCTACGTTCATATGTGTGGTAATTGTAAAGTGAGCATATAGTGGAGTCACCAGAACATATACAATATATAGAGGATGGATAAATAAACCCATTACATCTTTTTTCCCTATGCTCCTCGTAGATTGGAGTAGGAGGGCATATACTCGTCGTGGTGGTGGTGGTTTTTTTTTTTCGTAGTAAAAATAAGACAAGAAGAGGATGAGCAGAGCATCCAGAGAGAGAGCTCTAGTGAAGGAGGAGGATTGAGGAGAACATAAGAAAATCGCCTCTAAAAGTGTGAAATGGATAGAGAAAGAGAGAAAAAGACAATGAGAAAATGGAATTGAAGGTGAAGCTGTATAGTAACTAATGTGGAGGAGAATGTCTGTATGGAAGAAAGGGTTATATTGTAAAAGTTGGATTAGGGAATTGGGATGTAAAATGGCTTGCCTGTCAGTTTTCAAAGAAAGATGAGTGGTTCTCAGGATTGAAGGCTGAGATAGGGAAATTGGGTTTTTACGGTGGAAGCTCTCTAAATGTGTTAAGAGGAGAGGAAAAAGAGAAGAAAATGGAATTGTGTTGTCTTTTTGTGCTTGCTGCTCCTCTTATTATTGTTATTATGAAATGATGACATCAGGAAAATGGGTTCTTTTCCATTCCATTCTTTTCGGAATGAGCATGAGTGAGTAGTAAAGTAAGTAGTAAAAAAACGGAGTAGAAGTTAGCAGTGGATGTAGAGTGTGTGGTGATGAGGAGGATGATAGTAAAAAAATTCTCTGGAATTCTCGACTGCTGGAGTTGGACTTGACTAGCAACTCAATACAATCCAATGTCAGATAAATGATATGCATCTCTGCATATATACACAGTTGTCCTATCCTAACCACTAAATGACATAACCACATAAAAATATACATGCAAAAAGATAGACATTTTTTGGCAATGGAATTCGCAAATGCAAATTGACAACTTTGCTCACTTTATTGATGCATTCATTTTACTTCTCTGTGGATCTATCATTTCTTTAGCATGCATGCTGCGTATCATCATTTCATTTACAATCCAGTTGAATATCACATATCGTTAGTTAAAACTCAAGCAGTATTTTTCATGATGGATAAAAGGTAAATGCGATGTTGTACTTATGCCCTCATAACTTTTGCTTTGTTGCATATCTAAGATACAGAAAGATAAGGGAATAGCCAAAGAGCTCATTACAATATGATAAGAAATGACACTACATCCCAACTAGCCCGATTCCCTTTGCTTTTAAATCATCTGAACTGGAGCATTCACGTGAAACTCATTTTTTTCTATCCACAATCAAGCACGTAGACAAATAGACAGACTAAAATCATCTTTTTCATGAGCCACTATTTAGATGCTGAATTTCATTTTTGCAGCGTTTATGTTAGCAGCAGAGAGACATGGAGAATATTACGCGTAATTATTTAGCATGCCAGTACCTATTTCATATTACTACTTGTCATCTCGCTATATTTCACATCGCATTTCATTTCCTCGCAAGACAACGCATTTTCCTTGTGAAAACCCTTTCCTCTACCATAAAATTACCATCCCAATTTCAATTTACCTACACACTTCATTATTCTCTCTCAAATAAATTATTCCACGAAAGTTTACCCCCAGCGATTAGAAACTAAAATAAAAGCTCATTATGCATTTTTAAAGACTCCTAATATCCCAATCCTCCCATCAAAAGTGTGAACAACTACTTGCAACATGCCTTTAAATGAACTACAAACATGAAAACAAATGACCAATGCTAATTACTATTTAAACAACTCATCAATTTGCATTCTACAAAATTCGAAAATGGTCAGTTCCTCACTGTCTAATGTTGAGGAATGATCTGGCATGGCAATGGTACACGAATCATCATAAAAATGTGAAGAAGACAAGCGATAAGGGAAAACACGAAGAAGACATGGTAAAAAAGCTGTGAATAATGAGTTGTGTATGAGTAAGCAAACAATAGCGGTGGTATTTCGTATGGTGGCATTGGCAAGGCAGATTTTCTGTGTGTGTAGTCGCAAGTAAGGTGGTAGTTTAGTGTGATATATTAGCGGTACATTAAAAAACCAACCAAGAAGAAGGCAAAGGCAAGGAAATGAGAAGAATAGGTGTAGGCACACAATGCACTAGAGGCGATCTAAAAGGAAAAGAGTTTAAAGGGGAAATGGGAATTTACTGTGTGCTCATCAAATTCATCATCGTGAATGAGGAGGAGAAGGAGAGGATGATCACATCATCATCATCAGCGTAGTACCAAACTGTATAGAACTTTTTTTACAATTGCAATCCATATTATACGAAACAACATCTTCGAGACTTGGTGGTAAAGAGTGTATTCGAAGTGACGGGCAGACAGATGGATAGGAAAGAGGATTGGTGATGATTTTTTGAAAGAGAGGCTGTCAGCTGCAGAAAGTGAAGATATATTTTTTTGCAGTGATTTTTGTGGGAATAGTGAATTATGTGTTTAGATGAACACTTCCGGTTTGTATTGTTAAAAAACAAGTTGTGAGTGAGAGAGAGACGAGGATGTGAAGTTGGGTTGCTGAAAGATATACGGTGAATGGGAGAGGATGACGGAAATTGGTGGACAAATTAGGGAAAATATTGGAGTAATGAGTGATTAAGGAGAAGTGAAGTGGGTTGTATAGTGGGAAAATTCAATGGGATTGGTTTTTATTGTGTAGTTGGTAATGAATTTAATTTTTTGTGGGGCCATAGTCGCATTTAGGGAATAACTTGTGCTCATTTTGGAAAACAATAAGTGATTAAACGAAGTAGTATTTTAGCATTTATTAGAGTAAATGATTGAATTTACAATTAGATGGTAAGGCTATCAGAAAGTAGATTTGAATTTGAAAATATTGATCGTAATGAATGCACTGCGCACGTGTGTTTAATTATTGATTGTTGAAGAAGAAGATCAGATATCTAACAACAATAAGTTTTGATGGTTTGAACAATAAACTGATAAGCTTTATATTGGTGTCTGTGTTAAACCGTAATTTGATGAACTGCCGGTGTCAATGCTGGGAGAATCGGTTAATTAAGTGACCCGATTGTAAAACTTTGAAGGGTATACGATTCTCAGTTTAATATTTAACTTCAAATGATAAAGGTGCCTGTTTGGATGTAAAATATCTAGTTGATACAGTGGTGACGACATTTTGAAGACTGAAAATTTGTGCGAAGATGATTTCAAAATGTAGTGAACTTATTTCTCTGATGATTTGTGAAAGACCGCAGATGAAGATGAGATAAGCTGGACAAGGAATCAGTTTCATGACAGTTGTAAGTTGGTAATTTACTCATTGTTTTCAATGTTAAATATTGTAGTGTCGAGGATTGTTTTTTGTTATAAATGAGGTTTGATTAAACCCTCTCTAATTGGTAGTATTAACAGTAATTAAAGCACATAATTAGCAATTAAATCAATAAACTGTTCATAAGTGTAATGAAAAAAAAATTTATGTGAGCATTCATCTGATCAACTCCAATTAATAATTATTGAATAAAAATTGCCGATATTAGTGCGCTATTGAAATTAGACAGAGCATCTATTCTGGTTTTAGACATAGTTATTTGCAACAATAGAATAATCTCTGTTTGTTTAAATATTAGTTTAAGTATTAGTATCATTCCTCATGTCACATTGACATACCTTCGATATATTTTATGTCAATAATAATTAAACCTAGTAAAATCCGCTCATGCAAGTAATATAATAAATCATTTGTAAATACATCAACTGTAACTTGAATAGGTACTAAGCAGTAGAATAATTAACCACTGATTGTTTGCTTGGTTTTTTTTTGTCATTTGTGGAATGGGAATGACAGAGGCAGAGCATACGACAAACTGATAATTGTGTGTTGTTCATGTTCTGTAAAGCAGATAGGTAAGGCAAAGCAGGTCAAAATGACGCAAAAAGGAATCGTGCTTATCAAAAAATATAATTATCCATTTTACACGTTAAGTTCTACAGACACATAAAGCTTAATAATAGCCTAATAGGATATAGTACTGTTTGTATAGCTTGTTTTTTTTATCACTCCACCACAAGCAGTGTAATTTCACTTTTACGTGTAAGTGGTGACTTCAATAATATCTAATGCGTTTGTCGCAGTGATAAATTGAATGACGATGATGAGTGTGAAGATAATAGCCCGTTTCTCGTTTTATGGCCATATTTACTGCGGTGACAGACGCGCTACAACGGTGACAAAACTTTTATTCTTAAGAAATGCCGTTGATGTCCTCACACTAATGTGTTTATTCAGCCAATCCTGGCTGACGTTGACAGGTTGACAAGCATCCTTTTCTACAAATAGCTCTAAAAGTTATGTCATTTAAAACCGAAAAGCTTCTTCACCTCATGGCCACCATAAAAAAAATGAAAAACCATTATGCTCAGCCACCCTTTCATACCATAAGGCCATCACCTGCACCGCACCGGAAGTAGGATACATTTATATGAAAAGAGAGAGAAAGCGTTTCGCAGAGCTAGGTATTTCGATGAGTTTACTTTTACAATCTTTTGAAAGACAAGATGATGTTTATTATTTCTTGATGTTCCAAGTATTTAGCTCTTTTCTATAGAGGCGGTTATGCACACCCTCTGGGGCTCACATATTCATACTTCATGTTCTGTTTGTTTTTATTACTTGTCAATGATGCAATAATGTTATGAAGTTGTTACGGATCGCATTCTTTATAGTCTATGTGAACAGACGCCATCATTAACCAGATATCTTGTTAAATGTGTGCGCATAGAAGAATGTCAAGCAGTAAAAAGCAGAACACCCAGATTTTTTTTTGGTTAAACGTCTTAACATTTTTTATGAATGAAATAATATGAGGTCTAAGAAAGGATGACTCAACTGATATGACGCTTTAGTTTGATGATTCGAATACTATCCAATATATGACATGGTTTTAATACGTATCCTGCATATTACATAATATTTTGAGGGTGAGACATGTAGAACGTTTTTCAGCACATTGCGGGGCTTGTTTGTTTAAGTGTTTTTTGCAGAAAAATGTAGGTATGTAATGCAAGAAATCAAGTGAAAATAAATGACAATAATAAAGACAGGCGTAAAATAATCATTAAAAGTAAAGTGCACACTACTTTATAGGAGATATCCATTATATGGATACATATCCGTGCGAATATGTTATCCTATGCGTGGGAAAATCCACCATGTGGTATAGCAGGTAAAAAAATAATAACAATAACAATCAGTGAAGTCATACTTATCATCGTGTAACGTAAGAATAATAATAATATGCAATCATGTATACGATGTCAGTAGCATTAGCAGAGAGTCCAATCAACATCCTGTTCATTGTCAGCCTCCTACATGTCTGAATTTTAAATGCTCATCGTATGAAGTTAGCTAATACTCAAATTTATGGGAAATAGCGAATAATGGATAATTTTACTTTTGGCATGATTTGTTGCGTGAAAGGGTGCACTGTGGAGGATTTCAAATCTTCATCATTAAATTATGGCATGAATAATCTAATTACTGATTGTAATTTTACTTTAATTTCATCTTCCAATTTCATGAGGTTTTGAAACAAAAAATTTTTACAACTCAAAGTCACAACGTAGGAATATTTGCGATTCAAAAGCTTTAAAAATAATGAAGTAATGACATTTATGCTTACGCTAACTGTTCAGCGTGATCACAAGTTTTAAAGATCTTGTCGGCATGTTGCGAGAAGCTCAAAGACACAAAGGATGTCAGGCCACTTGCTCTTGTTTCATTGCTAAATGCCTACACAAGAATACGTCGGCGGCTATTGTATGAATACTGTAATTACCATTATCCTGAGCCGTAACTTAATTTGATTCACTAAATAAATTAAAAGTGATTATGCTCTGCTCTGTCTTTTTGCTTTCGTAATTCAATTACACCGATGACGACCAAGATGAGACAGAAAGTATGTAAAGATGATGGATTCAAGGTTATTTTTTACTGGCTTCATGTTAATAATAAGTCAGTTCATTACTAAAATAGCAGACTTGGTCAAACTCTCAACATGAACCATTCTCTCTTTAAATTGGTGTCTGTCACTCTTTTCTGTGTACAGCTTTTGCTGTTGGCATCCTACACGTCAGCTCACTCAAAGAATTTTTATGTGCGAAAGGTTATTATGCAATCGCTTTTTTATTTATCTTGGTCTTCGTTTCTTTCTTGAGAAGTAACTAATAATAAGACTAAGACTTAATGTTTGCTTCTTTTTAGGATCTATCCAACTTCTGCTCCCCTAGATGTAAGGGCAGGTTTATCAATAAAGTCTATTCAAGACACCACCACCGTCGGTACTAGAGAAGGAGAATTAATATGGCAAAAACATTTGACCCATACGATCGCCGAAGGTTTGTATTAATTAATATTTATTATTACAATAGGCAGTTAAAATTTGTGTTATGCAAGAGTAATTAAAATGGTTCAAACTATTTTTTTAGTTGGTACTTTGGTCCGATCTCAAGACAGGATGCTACAGATCTACTAATGCAAGAAAGGGATGGAGGAGTGTTCCTGGTTCGGGACTCAACATCTATACCTGGTGACTATGTTCTCTGTGTAAAGTACGTTGATTTTGTCTAAATTGTTTAAAAACAATGTAGTTTAAACTTGATTTTTATATAAGGTTTCATATTTAATGCTCAATTACAGAGAGGATTGTAAAGTCTGCCATTACATTATCAACAAAGTCAGCGAAGAAAATGACGGGACGAGGTACAGAATTGGTGACCGCTACTTTCCAGACCTGCCGTCGCTGCTGGCTTTTTATAAGCTTCACTATTTAGATACCACTCCACTTGTTCGGCCTGCTACTAGAAAATTAGAAAAAGTTATAGCTAAGCACGACTTTGATGGTTCTGTAAGTTTTATTTGTTCTGGAATATTCTTTATTCATCAGAATGTTCTGTAACAATTATTGTGATAATTTATTGGTTCTACATGTAGGATCCCGAAGACTTACCCTTTAAGAAAAATGAAGTTTTAACCATTCTTAGCAAAGACGAAGAGCAATGGTGGACTGCGAAAAACAGCTTAGGTCGAATTGGTGCCATTCCTGTTCCATATATTAGGCCGGTAAATAGATGAACATGTTTTAAAAGTGTTAAAATAGCAATTGGTTGCAAAAAAATCTTTATAAAGTATTATTGTATTTTTACTAGTATGACGGGAGCACAATTGAAAATGTCATACCGGAGCCAAATAAACCTCCCAGTGAAACATCATCTCAAACATCAGAAAACCATACACCAAAAAAGACTTCCCTTGAGGTAAGTGCCCTTGTGGAATATACTTTTTTACATTCCCTAAAAGGTTGAGAGCTAGTATTTGCTTTACAAATTTTCAATATACTTTAGTTTAAACCGTATTTCCTAATTTTGTTACAGCCAAATAAAGATACCTACGCAAGAGTGAAACAAGCCCGTGTACCAAATGCGTATGATGACACAGCTCTTAAATTAAAAATTGGAGACATTATTCGAGTAACCAAAATTAATATCAGTGGTCAATGGGAAGGCGAGCTAGTTATGGAAGGTGGGAAAGGTGGCAGGGTAAGTTCGGTTTGGTTAAATTCTTTTTAAAATACTTTCTTCACAATTATGGAATCAGAATCTTAACATTTTTCGAAATTGTATTTATTGTAGAAAGGACATTTCCCATTCACACACGTAGAACTAATAGACTTTGACCCGGAAAATTCCTCAGCAAGTCCTGCATCAAAAATCCAGGTGTCGGACTAAGCACAACTAATCAGCAGCGAGACAAACGAAGGCTTGTCTCCAATAGTTCTATGTTATATGCACAATACCCACAGAGAATATATAATTTATACTGTTATAATCCAAACTGTTTGCCATAACATGCCAAGATAAATTTTTAGTCAAACTTTTTGCTACTATCTAAAGATATAAGTACTGATAAAGTCGTTATTCTTATTATGATGATAATTATAAGTATTGTAATCTGTTTTTAGCAAAAGAATAAAATAGAATGATCTTAAACACAAAAACCTTCGCCAAACGGAGAAGGCCTTGTTAATTCAAGTTTTGTTGAAAATGCAGATAAATCCAGTTTGTATAGGATATATTCGTTATTAACTTAGGCAATAAATTGGTCTTTTGTGTTAATGTTACGGACCATGTACAGAACCGCTCGGTCAATACAAGATCTTTGTATTATACAAGAATACATTACCTGTTTTTCTCTCGATAAATGTTTTAAACGTCTTCTCATTCGAGGAGATCCATAATTAATTTTTATTTTCTACTGGTTGTCAAGAATGAATCCCTACAATTAATTATACGACTACCTATGTTGTAATATTTTTATTATGTTGAATTTATGGAGCTGCTGATAGTAGAAAGCTCGTCAAAACTACGGTGAAGATTAAGTCAGTTGAAGTCAATTAATTTAGAAAACTGACGAAACTTGTTCGAAATATGTCGATATTCAATGTTCTGTATTTTCTTTGGGATTTCGTATTCACAGGTTAGTTTCTCTGTGTAGAATACACTGGGTCTTCAAATAGAACAGAAAAGTGATGATATATCTATATTGGGTTGGTAAATATAGAAAAGACATAATGCCAGAACAATTGTTCGTGTTTCTAGACAACACGGCGGCAGTCAATTCGTGGTAGCTTGAGTTTGAACTTTTAGCAGAGAACATGTTCCAGTCCCAAGTATATGATTTGAGGTTGGACGGAATGCTACATTATAATTGTACCTTAAATATTTTTTTATAAAAATATTTGTGCAATAATTTCAAATATGAAGTCTTTGGTTGATAAGTTGATTTAGAGTTGCAAAAAACATTAAGATGGAGATATTGTATATTCGGACAATACATATGTTTTAAGAAAATCTCCGCATTTCTATCCAATTGATTTTAAAAAAATACATAACGAAGGGAAAGTTTTTGAATTTAAAATTATTTAGATTATTTCATGATGAAAGGCTAGTCACCACCGAGGTCATGCACGAACTAGTTTACTTGTCTCTCTTTACAAGATGTGAGCGTATTTTAATAGATACCTAAATATTTTTAAAATTGTAAAAAATTAGTCTGCAACATAGTAATATATATTGTTATAATTACATACTGTGTGTGTATGCATGAACAATTCCAGTAAATCGTCATTATGAAAACATCAAGAATTTTTCCTGGGAAAAGTTAAACACATTTTTGGAAACTGCTATACTGTTTTTGCAATTTTGTACAATTCTTATGAAAAAATGAGATAATCTTTAAGAATTTAGGACAAAGAAATGTTTACAAATCAGATTTTCTATCTTCTACATACTACAAATAAAACATTACAACTATGCATGTAAGGTATGTAATAATGAGTATTAAAGTTTTCACCTTAATATACTCATAGAATGTAAGATGTTATATTTAAACATGTGACTGTTCTTCTCATCTTCGTCAGTGCTCATTCGAATAATATAATGTTTTCGTCTTTTAAAACAGAAATAAAAGAAAAAGAATGAAACGAAAATTGCATCCTTTTTATTGATTTAATGTGTGAAGGCTTGTTATTGATTACTACTAGCTTTTGGCATAAACTTGGCCCTCCATGAGAAGGAAATAGCGAGCATCACAATCCCGAAACAACTTTATTTATCTCTAAAGAGCAGACAACATTAAACATTATGGAGGCACCGGAACATATTTTTGTAGATTACATTTTTCTCGTAAGCTATTGCTTCATACATACTATTATTCATGCAGTCTGCAGTTTTCTCTTATCTTTGTTTCACAGCAGTCCTGTGTGGATGAGTCAAGACGAGTTGAGTGAGTCTAGGAATACATCATCATCAACTGGTTTGTTTTTATGTCATTATCGCCGAAACCAACAGTAAATACTTTGCTTTTGTTTTTGTCACATCTTCTCATGATCCAAATTCACGCACGCATACAATGCAATGTCTACAGTTTCCAAGTCTACAAATTACAATGAATCTATTTTCTTCTAGGTAGGGCTTTGTAGATTTGTGGCGTAGCAATTCTTGGACATTCTCGATCACCATTTTCATCATCCCATCATTATGCAATGCAACGCAATGTCATTGTGGCCACTGCGGTTTCCACCCATTTTTGCTTACTTAAGTCAACTTAACTGACCAAGAAAAGCAATGCTGTACTGTATGGTATTATTATAATGATGATGAAACTATGAAATGATGTTATGGGTATAGTAGGCTCTAATCTGCTCTTTATTTGTCCATTAGCATTTTCAATGAAATCAATAAGGAAAAATTAACCACATAATAATATTTCAGCCACTGTTCTTTTAAACTAGATACATCATCCAGTATCATTGTCACACAATACGTTGTTGAGGAGCAACTATAATATATCATTCCAGACAATGCAATTTCATTTAAGCTTCTACTAGTAGCGTGAAGTATTAGCTTTTCATGTACATATCAGTGGTTGCAAAAGAAAGCTGAAAATTTTCTGCAACGAAATTATTTATTTCAATTTCTTCAGATCAAAAAGTACAATCTTCTGTATCAATACTGTGGAAAAAAATTGAGCAGTTATTTTGGAAGTTTGGAAGTAAAGTTTCTATTTATCAATGAAATGGCATCTGGATCGTTTGATGAAACCGATTTTGAGAGGTGCGTCCGAATACACTATAGTATTTCACAAGGAAGCCATGAAACCTTTTTCATGCACAAGCAAAAGTAATTTTTTCTTCATTTCCAGCTTATACTTCCAAGGAGTAAATTTTGACGATGCAAGGAATATCCTGTTGGATGAGGATGAAGGAACATTTTTGATTCGAAATTCATCGAGAGGAGGACTCTTTGTCATTTGTGTCAAGTATGTTGCTAATAAGTGTGCAGTTATAAAAGCGTTTTCACCGTATTCATGAAAAGATCATCTTGAGTTTTGTTGGCAAAGGAAAGCTACATATCAAAAAATTCTTATGCTTTAAGGGAAAAGGATGATGTCTCCCAGTACACTGTTAATGTTCGAGAAATAGGCGGCCAGACAAGTTTCTTTATTCGAGAGGAATATCCATTCAAAACATTTTCATCTCTGCTGACATTCTACAAGCACAATATGTTTCATAAGACTTCGTTGAAACGACCGGTTTCTAGCGAAAGAGTCATTGTTCGACGAAGTGGCAAAGAGGTTGGTAGAGCATCATGACGTCAGAAATTCACCTTTTAATGTTAATGCAGTTTTAAGAAAGCAATCAGAATTTTTTATTTATTTTAAATTTAAATTGAAATTAAGCAGGGATGTGACCGTGGAATTGTGAGATCAGAGATCCCAGGTGGTCCTGGACAACTGTCGTATCATTCACATAACATGAGACGATCTGCACCTCCGGATATGTCGAAACCTTATGATTCTTCATCCCAAAATTTACAAGGGGTAAAATAATAAGCTTTCATACTAATCATAGTCGTCATAAGGTATAAACGTGCAAAGTGTATTTTTCCTTTGTTCTTTGAGTATTTTCTCCACGTGGTTTAATATTTATAGAGCCATCCTCCACTGTTTGCCCGAGTGGTGAAAGCAAGACAAGCAAGTCCTTATACAAAAGATCTAACGCTCAAGGTGGATGACATTATCAAGGTAACGGCAAGAAGTAACAAGGAGGGGAAAGGCACTGGCGAACTCAACGGAATGGTATAAATACAAAATTTGTTAAGTGTTGAGCTTTTTATTATTTTCAAACATTAATTTTCATACATATTTTTCCAGGTGGGTGACTTTCCACTCGTTTGCGTTGAGTTTCTGAACAAAACAAGCTAAATTGAAGAGAAAAATGGTGTAGCAGAATGTAAAATAATCACTGATGAATGAGCTTTGTACAACGAAAATAAATTAACAAGGAAGTAAGCATGCTTGTTACATTATTTGAACAATATTTCCCAAAAATTAAACTTCTATTATGGATTAGGTATATATTTTCATTCTTAGATTATTAAATAAACGTCTTTTTTTCATTAAATATTTGATATTGTTTATTTTTTAAATTAATATGCTCACAATTCAAGGGCACATGTAAAAATAACTAACAACCAATCCTGTCATATTAATCATTTTGTTCAAACAAATTATGCATTATGTAATTTTCAACTTAAACTCACATCTGGAGGGTATATCAATCCATTAAACAAGTAGAGTGTCATTGCATTATATTACGATGCATTTAAACAAGGAAATCATAATTTTCCAGGATTTACAACAAGCATCTGTATTTACTTATGGAGCAAATTTTTAGCCGTTCTGGTGCACAAACCGCAAGCATTTCATTTCATACTCCAATCACCGAGTTCATTCAGCTTTAAAGTGTATTTTACTACTACTATTTAAATTTAATGAATGGGGAACCATCACATGTTTAGACTAATAAAAAATATGAATCGTATTTTATCCAGTTGGCAAGCAATTACATTACCTTTCTATAGCGAAGAATAGGATGCAAATAATATCTTTTGAAAATGCTTGAAAATGAAAATACAAAGTTTTTTTCATTTATCATCGCCACAGCAGTTTCACACCTGTAATAATATATGCATTGTCATATCAAGCGTAGTAAACCTTACAATTTAACATCATTAAGGCTTTGCTAATGCGCAAACGCTGTAAAGAACATTGTTAAGTAAATTTCAAAAAGTAGCGAAACGGTCTTCAAGAAATATGGAAACAAGCTAAGCTAAAAATTATGTTTCTAACACTGATCGATATACATGTATCATGAAGAAAAATTAAACAAACCGTGGTTTTCAGTTATCCTTAGTTTCCACAGACATTGATGGACAAACTTACAATGTAGCATTGTATAAAGAAGATGTTCCTGCTGCAAAAATGACATGCACATAAATAATAATAATATATAAATATCTAAAATACAGACTGTCGAGGCTTTAGCCGATGATCGACATACCCATACTAGAATAGCAATACTCTTCATTTTTCAAAATGGAGTAGACCACATTATTTCGTTCCTACATTTAGTCTTTACTTCACAATAAATTTGCTACTTAACATTAAAAAAAAAGAATTTCTCTGAGTCATCCCATATCGCCTATTCAAATACCATCCCTCCCAACCTAATCCAAACAACCCGATACGTTTTTTCTAGCATTTTCGCAATGTTTTCTGCTACACCGCAGCGTATAACATTATTATGATTATTAAAATTAAATGCAATTTATACACATTTGACTCTGACATAAGGTTGATGTCTGTATCTCATCATACCAAGCAGCATCTCAGTCCCTGATGCAACAAGCTTATAATTCATTTCTCTCGTAACAATCACAATCCCCGTCAACAAATATCATGAGGTAACATTGACATGACACAATAGAAAAAACTAGTGCGTGAACACGAAATAATAAATTATCATGGAAAAAAATTACTCCCAAATAGGTTACCACTTTTGTATTCGCTCCAGTTTCGATTAGCAAGGATGACCTGCGAGTTATAATGGTTGTGCATCAGAAATGGTTAAAATACAAAAATTCATAGACATACCCACTTATGTAATTTCAAGATTTTCAAAGAAACGCATACTGTTAAATGGAAAATTGTGGAATATCTGTGTATAATATTTGCGTAATGTTTAGTGGTAACGGTTAACTGTGCTACAACTGAGGGTTTTAAATTTCTTACGATAGTAAATCAAGTCCTCTTATAAAATCATTGGCATCATGGATGAAAATGAAAACACGGAGGAATATCCTTCGGGGAAACCATCTCCTCAAACTTGTCAGAATCACAGGCTGGATGAATTGTTCAAGGCTTGTGATACGAAAGAGAGTGGTGTCATTGGACCCGACGAGTTTCGTGAGTTGTGTGACAAGTTTGGGATTTCACCGAAAGACTCAGATGTGATATTCGCGGACTTGGACCATGATGGAGATGGGAACATTGATTTTGAGGATTTCTCCTACGGATTTAGAGATTTTCTTACTCCGGGGTCGAGAAGAGGCTCTCTGCAGATAAGCCCTGTGGCAGACCCTACCATTAATAACCAGCAGCTTATTGAAATGGAGAGGAGACATGCGTCAGCGCGCACAGCATGGAAACATTTTATGACTAATGTTGGCCCTTCAAATATACAACCTTTCATTTCAACCAGGTCTGTTAACACCCTAATTAATAGCAGTTTAAAGAAACTATCATGGTTTCAGTCATCAGGCAATATATAACTTGCTAACTGTTTTATGATTTACAGCAGTAAGGAGCAGTTGTATGACATTGTGGAGGAGATTAGGCAGGAGCAAGGAGGAAAGGAGCCATCCTCCACTTTAGAGAAAGCCCTAACAAGTCTGATCATGGATGTTCAACATCTCCATGACGAATATAAGACATTAGAGAATTCCTTTCGCAAGTAGACAAGATTATACTTTATAAATTCTAAAAAATCGTCCAATTTGCTTTTATTAGTTAGTTTATAATTTTTCAAAGAAAGTTGAAAAGAAGAGTTTTTTTTGCATTTTATTGTGAAAATGGGATTCATGATATTTTGTGTGCGAGCATGAGCGAGTTTTTTCCTTGGTTTTCCTCTAGAGAACGCGAGGTGCACGCAGCCCAGCTTGTCGCTCTTGGGGAAGAGTTGGACCAGCAGTTGGCAAAAGCTGAGGCCAAGGCGAAGGCAGAAGCACGGCAGGAAGCGCAAAGGCAAATGGACACAGAAAGGAAGAAAATTGCGACGGAAATTGAAAGCCAGCTTGCAGATCTTTCATCGCAAATTAGAACATTTCAAAAGGTTAAAAATGAACCGGTTGATGTTGCTGGAATCATTAAAATGCATTTTTGAGACAGATTATTTTATATGTTATCTCCCATTTTAGGTTGAAGAATGGTTAACAGAAGAGGAAGCTCGAGAGCGACGCGTGATTCGAATGCCAGAGGATCAGACAAAGCTGCATGAGGCGGAGAGTGAAAACAGAAACTTGAGATCGGCACTTGTCGAAGCTCAGATGAAAGCTACTCTACTTCAAACTCAGTTGACTCAGAAAAGAAATGAGTACCTGGATTTGTTCAACGTGCTGCACTCGTTAGTTCCAATAAACATTTCAATTATAAAAATATTCATTTTAAATGCGATGGCTTAAAAATATCTCACTATTTTAAAGAGAAAAGATTGCTGCGTCGGAATACAAGAGCCAAGTGGACTTGATGCAAAATCATCTCGTTGTTCTAAGGTAGTATTTTTTAAATGAACTTTTGTTAAAAATAACTACGTACTTAACTCTCTTCCAATTGAACAAACCATCATACACTAATCACATTTTCTCTTTAAAGTGAGGCAAATAGGGTATTATCTGATGCAAACGACTGCTTATCAACGCAAATGCCTCCTCTTTCCAAATCAGCATCTTCCTCCATCTTTGCTCCTTCTCCGCCATCCACATCATCGCAACAAGAGGGTCTGTCAGCATTTGGTAATGGTGCAACAGGCATGATGATCCTACCGTCGCCTTCCTCCACTGAACAACACAACTCATGCCCCAACTCCCTGAGCATTATTGACACCTTGTCAGAATCATCATGCACCTCTGCAACAGTGTCTACCGCTGTAGCAACGGGGGGAGGAGTAATCATGGGGAAACAATCCCCATCACATTCACGTTTCCCGTCGTTACCCACGTCATTCCCTTTCTGTGAGACTGACAAAGGTACAGTTTTTTGACAACTTAATACACTTTTTAACAATGACCATCAATGTGTGGTTGTCGCCTTTTGATTTCATTTGTCCCAGAAAAAGGCCACTCTCGGATATATATAGTGCAGTAGGGTCTAGTGATAATTAATACACAGTATTGATTGACAGCCTTTAGTGACATTCCACATTATTAATGATGACGCACGTGTGTGTGTGTGTGTGCGGTGGCAAGGTATATTCTCGCTAATTAATGTTCTGGCAGAGATGAAGAAAAATTCCCCGTCCAATGTATCAAATGATGGATTTTCTGTCTCAATCTTTCTGTCTTTTTTTCTGTAATGATGCCAGAAGAAATGCTTACGTGTATCGATTTCTCATTCTCATGCCACCTGTCTACACATAAGTTAACATGCATTTACTTTCGATGATGTGTCTTACATTTTTGTCTGATTTTTTATACTTCGTTCTAGACAGTGGCAGAAGCACTCTTCTTGACGAAATCCGTGCTGAAGGAGATGGAAGCCCTTTGCCCTCCGGAATTTGGACATGCTCTCCGCAGAGTAGTTCTACATTTGCGAAAAACAACAACAATAATAATATTGATAGTAACGCATTTCATCATCCTCCTTATGGATTGGGGAGTGGATCCGGGGCTATAGTGCAAAACGGGAATTTCGTTGGGAAAATTGGGTCCAGCAGCTGCTGCAGTGAAAATACTGGTCCATCTTCTGCACAAAACCACGGTAATCGACGGCAGCACAATTCATCATCAGAAAACACGTACAGGAGCTTTGCGTATGGAGAAGAGAGTGATTTGTATGAAGCATTGGCTGGAGGAGTTGGAGGAGATCATCATGGCGGTGGTGGTAATGCCGGTTGGCCAACTCATTTGGGAAATGGAAAGTCAGCAACTCAAGGAGATGAGGAAGATGAGGGGTCATTTGATCCACAAAAAGTGTCGTTGTCATCATCATCCTCTCCAGCAACTGAGCCCGTGTCATTTTATCCGCATCGAACTTTCAAAGTAATTCTGGCTGGAGATGCAGCTGTTGGAAAGACGACGTTTATTGAGAGGATCTGTCATGGTCATTTCACCCCAAATCTAAGCTCCACTATTGGTAAAAAAAGCATTCTCATACGAACCTCAACATAGAACACATTATAACTATTACAGTTTCTCACGAAATTGATTAGGTACTTGTCTCACGTCACCCCTAAATCTTAGCATCAGACATTTCAATGCTTAATTTTTACATTCGATATCTTCGTGATGCATATGACATTGGTGATAATGGCATTGCTGAAATTAGTTTGAAAATTCAAGAATTATTTACTATTATGAACGTTTTTTCCATTTCATCAATCATATCGGCCAGGTTCAAGTTTTCGTGTTAGATTGTCATTTATGACACATTATTATTATGTTGTGTGGTAATTTATTACTGCTATCCAATGATTACGAATATAAATGAATGTAAATTATGTGTAGGTACCTACATAATGTATTATGTGTGTCATTCCACATTATAGTACTCTGCTTTTCGTTATGAATCATTATGCCACGAGAGTTCCCTCCACACGACATTATGCTTATTGCATGTTTAAGCTCTTTTTATATTTGATCATCGTCATCTAACGGTCCACATCCTCTTGGTGGATTGGACTGTTAAAGGGAATCCACTCATCGCATTACCACTACCATTATCGGAAATAAAATGAATGAAGAACATGATAAAATACCTATATAGTCATTGTAGAACAACATTTTAAACGGTAATGACTCATTTTTTCAAAAAGTAAATTAAGTTAACTGGACATGAAAACAGACAATGTTGAATGCCTAGCGAATTGCGTGTAATCATTGTTGTTAGTGGAAAGGGTATTTATAAAGATAAATACATGAGAGCACATAATATATCATTAATGTGCAAAATGTACATATCATATGCAAAAAGACAATAATTTAACTAGTCACTTCACTAGGGTAGTAGAATTTGGCTATTAAAAACTGTATCTCAAACCATCACAGCAAGCTTAAACACAACGGTCTAAACCATGAAATGTAACTACCGAATGGTAAGACTAATTTGTCATCAAGTCATTTAACAAATAATAAAAATTATTCTTGTAAATTATTATTCCAAATTTTGTGATATGAATGATCCCACAGATTGTTTGTTTAAGATAGTTTGGCATAAAATGTCTGTGTAACAATTTGGTTTCAATCCGTCAAGTACTTTCCAAAAAATCGTGAGCACTCACAGACACACAGACAGACAAACTGGAAGAACAAAACATAAGTTGCATGTTCATGCATTCGGCAGTTGATAAATGAATTGCTTTTCCAAACATTGCATTCCATATAATATCCTCTATCTTTACGTTCTCCTGATGAACATTTTTTTCTTCTCTCAGGCGTAGATTTTCGTGTGAAGACCATAGAGCTGGATGGAAAATGCGTAGCACTTCAGTTGTGGGACACCGCTGGTCAGGAAAGATTTAGATCATTAACCAAGTCATACTTTCGTCGAGCTGACGGTGTCATCCTCATGTATGACGTGAGTAATGAGAGGACCTTTGCCAATATCAGGAACTGGATACATAATGTCGAGGTAATTGAATCAAGCGGAAATGCGTGTGTTTGTTTTCAAATCTTTTTTACCGTTACACTTTTAGTCATCATCATCTTCATTAAATGCTTCATGACATGATGTTTATGCACAGGTATTATTTTTAACCTGCTGTATTGTCAGTGCTTGTACAAATGGTTGTTAACTTTATGGTTAAAAACGCTTCCATGTTCGTATATGGTCTCTTGTTTTTTTAATTAACTTTCAGGAAGGAGCTGGTCGAAAGGTTCCTATAGTTTTATCTGGAAATAAGGTTGACTTGAGAGAGGATGCCAAGGAGAAATGTCATCGAACAGGGGCAATGCAGTCTGCTCATTATTTTCATCAACAGCAGTGTGTAAGTCAAGCGGATGGGGAAAAGTTGGCCAGCCAATGTGGAGCGATTTTTGTAGAAACTTCACCAAAAACAGGACATAATGTTTTCGAAGCGATAATGATGCTTGCCAAGTAAGTAGCACGAAATACGTATAAATTGGCGAAAATTAATGATTTATTCCATGGAGTCATTATCAGAACAAAAAGTTAGACCTTCCTTCGAGTATTTCCGCTGGTGTGATGTATGAGTAGTATTTAAAAATCCGATACTGTGATTCTGGCAATAGTACCATAATCAAGCATGATTTTTAATGCAGTTGAAATTAAAACTAGAACAAAGTTGCAACCAAAACAACTATGCAATGACACGTGTGTAGGTCGTCTCAATTGACACATTGCTTATTAAAATAATCAGTTACATTTTTCACTAACAGGTCTCTCGCAGCATGCATTCCTAGACTAGATTCTATTCTATTAATCCTTGAAAAGAATCTCATATCTTCAAATGTTATTCCAATCATTCAAATCATCGAGCAGTGTGCAATAAATAATGCAACTGCATTAAAGTAGTGGAAATGTTTTTATTGATCGTCGCTTCTTCTGTTTTCTTTGTGGAGTATTCATAGATCTCATCTTTTAAAACGTAACCTATTTATTTTAATACAAAGTAATGTCACTATTAATATTGATTGATTAGTAAGGACACATGCTTCGTGCACTGCAAACACCAGATTATGCGAAATACTAACACTACATTGAATTGAATTAAGCTTTTCAGAAATGAATAATTAATGGTATATGCACGCATATAAGATAAAATATATTAACTAGATTTTGGCATCTACCATGCATGCACTATAGCAAAAATCCATTAATAGGCGCTCATTAATTTGTAGAATTGAATGCTAATTATTAGTTACTGACAAATTTTCGATTTTTAAAAGGAACGACTTATCTTTTCACTCAGCAATGTATTTAATTACATATAACTTGACTTATTTTATTGACCTATTGACTGGGATTGGCAGAATATATTGAATATATTAAAGAACTACATAATATTTCAAATTACAATTTTAAAATAATGCAAACAATTCTGGTTTTTGTTTTGCTTCTCTTTATGTAGCGAAATGAGCCTAGTTGAGGATGCTGAACTGAGGAACTCGTTGCAATTAACGGATCGTTCCACAGAAGATAGACTGAAAAAGAAAGGCTGCTGCAGCAGTGGGGGTTCGAACCATGGAGGTGGGGCAAATAAAGATGGCTCCTCTTCATCGTGAAAAAAAATATGCAAAAAATGATAAGTGTGTAGTTGTTGGGTTGAAAATTTTGTTTGAAAAATTGTTGTTCAATCAATAAATGTTATCTTAAAGTAAAACTATAATATTCGGTATAATTTTTCATAAAATATAATATAATTCATTATATTTGATACTACTTTGAATTACTTATTGTTTTACTGAACTTATAGCCACAGCTCGGATCGATACCTCTTTTAATTTTGTTTACTATCCTCTAGAAGAACGAATTTGGACAAAGGATGTTAAAACGTTTTAAAACGAATTTTTTATGTGAAGGAATTTGACTTCGTTTTAAAACGTTTTAACATCCTTTGTCCAAATTCGTTCTTCTAGAGGATAGTAAACAAAATTAAACGAGGTATCGATCCGAGCTGTGCTTATAGCTAGTTTGATGCATACCTATACTAATTTGTCATCTTGGAACTTTTGAGGCTAGCTAAAAAATAAGTTTCAATTTCACGAATTCCACAACTTGCGTAACTGTAATATGCATTTGTGTACAGTAATTAGTCCGTCAGTTAAAAAGGTGAAAAGGGTGCCCACTAACTTGCACAATTCCACTTCCTAAACGCCCCTTGCTCATCGATACACTTGATAGCCACTCTGTTTTCAACAATCGCAAAGCTTCCCGTACACGCAGTGCATATGTTTTTCACTCTCGAAACAATGGATGAGGATAACTTTATCATTTAAAAAATCTGCCAACAAAAACATAAAAGCTCATTTTGTTTTTTACTAAATCCAAATCGTCAGTAAACGCATACACAGTGAAGATATATTTTTGGAATGCATAGCCACACAGCATGCATAGTTTCCTATTGTGGAACGGGAAGTGAAATTTCGCAAGCAAGTAGACTATGAAATTTATTTGAATTGTGGTAGGTAATAAGCAAAAATTAAATGCAGGATTAGCATTGTTCATTCTCCCACCATCACCAATCTATCTTTGTCATTAAAACTGTAAAAAATTTATCCCACTCACACTATATGCCAAAATATCAACTACGTGCTGTATGAATTTGTTTTCTAACCATACGTGACAATGAGTGGTCACATGTCGGGGCTAACTAGAGCTAGAACTTGGGTTTAGAGCTAATTTTTAGGTTTTACTTTTATTAAAATAAAAATAAATCTTATCTGGAGATAGGTTTGTTGTCATCATCCGCTCCGTTTAAAAATGCATCAATACAGTTACCATCATCGCAACAAAATGGTTCATCGACATTCATTGTATATGTAGTACAAATTGATGCTGCAACTAACAATGAGGTTAACAACTTGGGACTAATGAATTAAAAAATCAAAAGCTATATATGTTTGGACGGATGACTCGTTTTCATGCATTCTAATCTCGCGACTTGTTTATAAAAAACTATTTTGTTTTTTATTCGTATCTGCGCACAACCTTATTACAAAACTGATGGCACATGCTATAAGAGCTCAGTTTTATTTGTCATCTGTCATCACAATAAAAATCAGAACAAAACTATTTTTGATCCAACAACAGTTAATCAAAAAACTAACGATAAGCCTCAGAGAAGAGGGTTTTATCTTTCGATGTAATGTTTTGACGAATGCAGTTACCTGTGACTGTGACCCACATCCACGGGATGTTTGCTACTTGTTAATATGTATTAATAGAATTGTTTTCATTCTATTATATAATGCAACAAGCATGAGAAGTGAAACGATCAAGTCATCAAAATATAGAAGCAAAAGGGTTAGTGAAGTGAGCACGTTTATTATCCATATCCATAAATGCATAATAATAAAGCACATCAATCACAAAAGTTGGAAGTATTGATCAGATCAGAGAGGCTGCAGCTTCAATGGTGATAGATAGTGATTGATGTTTTTTACACTCATATTCAAACCAACCCATCATGGATGAGTATGATGACTACGAGAAATGAGAATGCGTGATATGTATATTTGCTTCGTATATTGATTAAATAATCATTAGTAATGAACTGATTCTTTTCTTTCTAGCACTGCCAACCCACTGAAACAATTTTATATCATATTAGACATGAGCAAAATATGGAGCAACATCAACAAAATTTCAGTGATTTCGAAAATAGCAAACTTAAAATGAGAAAATATGATTAATGAATAAAGTTTTATATAATTAAGACGTTATTAGGAAATACTATTATTCTATAGGTGAATTGTAAGTTGCAAGATAAGTTAATTATCAGATCACACCTAGCAAATCATTTACATATAGCATTCGAAAGGGTGGGAGCTGTAACTGTAAGTAGTAGTTACAAACATACGTGCATGTATGATGTAATGGTAATGTGGATTGCATATACATGGTTAACACGGTGATGTTGCCACTATAGCTAGAGAAAAATCCTTTGTGAATTCAAAGGCAAACGAGGAGTTGGTAAATGGTTTTGGGTTTTTGTAATGCTGCTTTTCCCTGTAATTTTGACGATCTTTGTTCTTCGGTCTCCGGCAATCATGATTATCAGTGGATTTCATTTCACTGGTCAATGGGGATATCTGAGGATAATATGTCCCAGGGATGAGGTTTGCAATGAAAATGGTGGAATTATAAACAGTTAAATAAGAATGACAAGTAGCTGATAGGTTAGCAATTTGGTTGATTTCCGTCCGTTTCACGCAAACAGTTTTGCTAACCGCGGTGCTTTAAAAATATTCAATACAATATATCAGTGTTTCATAACTTTGTTCCTAGATGAAAGGTAGTTGCAGAGCAAATTACGATGTTTGAAATCATTTTCACCAAAGTTTTGTCGCGTCATCATATTTGCTAGCGATGCTGCGTACTGAGTAACGCATGCAAAAATAATAACGTTTGCAGAATGATCACCCAAAGTGATTTAATACCATACAGAAAGTTCTCACAGGTCACTGAAGAGTGGTTGGCAAAGTCGCTTTCTAATTTATGGATGAGTAGGCTAAAAATGGATTCATACATACATGACGCATTGTACTGAACTCACATCTTCATGGCGTTTCCAGACAAAATACAAATTTGCATAATGTAATTGTGCATTGATGTATGAGAAATCAATAAAACTTTACATTGTGGAGCTTCAGAATAATTAAATATCAAACAGCAGACGACCTTTGTAGAAAATTAGATTATTTCCCTTTGTTTTTTGAAAAGATTAAGCCTTACTAGCTGATTTAATTTATATGGCCTTTTTGTATTTTACGCAGGTGTATTCAGTAGGACCATCAGATTTATTATTGAAATGACAGAATGACATTGTCCTTCGATTTGGTTTGTATTTGTCACACGTTTTTTCCTAATAATCACAAGTCCTCCATCTGCAGCTCGTATTACATTCAGCTTACCCTTATTCAATGGCCATACAAAAACTGATGCAGTTTGAGGTTTTTTCATTCCCACTGGAGGACATAGGATGCACGGTTCTTTAAAATGGTGCGACGGTTTGTGGTGACAAATATTGATCATCAGTGGGATATTATGTACCTAGAGCAAAATTTTCTAATTTTGTAATGAACTTAACCACATCTATGATATGTGTGAATAAGTTTACTTAATAGTACATAATTTGATGCTGTTCTCCCTGTTTTCTGTTTTGCTGCTTTTGCGACATTTGGTGTTTCGTCCGATGTTCATTTTCCTCGTGTATATTTTTAGAGAGCTCACTCTCATAGAAAGATCCATCGATTCATCACACTTATTGCATGACCAAAGTTATGCATCCACTACACTTTTTAGAAGATGTAATTTTTACAGGAAAATGTGTGATTGTTGGGAAGTGTGAAAGAGACAAAAATGTATGCATTCCTTATATACTTGCTGATATAAAGGGTCACCCACATGAGTTAAAATATTTGAGAAGGTGAGTGGATGGGATGACAAAACTCATTCATCACGTTACATTACATATTTGTTTCTAGACTAGCGTGAGTAATTTTGTTCAGGTTTACGACGACGTCAGCATCAAGGGAATTCACGTAAGTAGTATAGTGGTTGTATCATCATTTAATGACGAGGATGATCAATGGTCATCCTGAAAAGCTCACTTTCCAACCACAACAGAAGAAGAGACAGGAAAACAGGTAATAGGAAGAGGGAATGCGTTTGTTTGGGTTGGTAATAAATGAGCAGTTTTTGGCAATGTAAAAAAATTGGTACGACGAAGGCAACACCCAAACGAATTTCCGGTGTTCCGGGTTTTCACATTGCATATTATCATGTCAATGTTTATGACCACTGGCTGAGTGGCTACACACAACAAGCATCAACTGATATTCATAAAAAAATTCCGTATAAAATGCTTCTTAATACTGTTCGCTATTCACTAGTTTTACAAAAAAATAGAAAATAATGTTACCTACTTTACGTGGATTTCCACTTCACTTTTATGAGCAACATTAAATTGAAGTTTTTTGTGCGCTCATATATATTTTGGGGCCATGTCTCTCGCATGGGTTCAGAAACTAAAATGAACGTGAGTTTTCATTATTGCATCGTTGGTAATAAAAGGTGCTTACCCTTACTGCAGAAAAAATACGACATACCTGGTCAACTGAATTTTTACTTTACGATGGTTAGTGGCGGCAGCAGTAGTAATAATAATGATGGAACTTCTCGGTGAGTTCCTCCATTGCAGTGGTCCATTGACCAGAGTTAGTGATTCAGCGTGATGTGCACGTTATGTGTGTAGTGTGAGTCATGATGAGCATTGTTACATATTTGACAAGTGCAGATACAAACTATACTTTTGGTAACATGGGACTACAGTAATTATTCTTTGTTGCGATAGAAGCTACCAGTATCATTCGTAATAAATGTAAAAAAAAAGACTGTTTTGTCCTGTCTGATAGCAAAGTAGCCACATGCATAGTTGGGTGAATTATCAAAATTGTGGGGGTGGGTGATGAGCGATTCTTATCTTCCTTGAAACTGATGCTGTCTCTCTGGTAGTGGGATATACCATACCACACACATCACCTAAAAAATAAATGAACAATATGTGATGCTCATTAGATGTATGCTGGAATGAGAAAATTTTCAATACAAATAACTGACTTTGCTAGGCAGGAATTCAAACTAGTGAGTAGTGACCAGTAGCGACCACCATTGCACTACTTAAATACTAGTCAACTGATACCATCATTTTATTCATGTCATGATGAGTACGATACATTTTTAGTAGTCGCCTCTATGATGCTTTCATTGTATTCTTGTTTTTTGTCATTTGATACTTATACCTGCTCATGGTTTTACCATGCTTTTTGTATAATGTATTTTCTCTCTGGTTCGGTCTCTTTAATTTCACGAACCTTTACATGTGGTACAGTTACTGGTAAAGCATGCGATGATAATGATGGAAACGTCTAAAAATGAAAAAAAACTAGCAAAAATGCATATTTTACAATAATGGTATTTGGTATTTCTATTTGTATCATATAAAAAACATAATACATTAAACGAAACTGTTATATGACTTGTCATACGTTCTATTGTAAATCTCTATGAAAATCAATTTGAGTATGGTTCAGCACAGGCTATTTTTACGGAATGCACTTTTCCACGTACGTTTATGAGATTTTTAAAATTAAGTTTTGAAGTACACTTTTGTGACCATTTAAGTATATCTGTATGATTTTTACCTATAGTGTTACTTTTCTGTCGGTATTGTCGAGCTTGGAATTTGGGGCAATAATGGTGACTGCTTGGAATTGAGTGTTGATAGTACATTAAAACGACTGCAAAGTTGTTACAGAGCCATTGTGTTGAGGCAGTCAGTGTGGTTTTCAAAGTGAGTTTGAAATGTTTTACTTGCAATGGAGGTGGCAGTTAAAGTTGAAACAATGCGATACCATCTCTGTTTTCAGTGTACAGTGTAAATCAAATCGCAGGCTAAAATGTCTAGCTGGCAATTTAATACCTTGAAATCTTAAAGGATCGACTCTGATTTTAAGAAAATAACCAATTATTTTCGCACATCCGTTGTCAGCTTTTTGTGTAGTAAAATATCTGTTACCATTATGTAAGTTTACATTGCCAGCTTATTCCTGTGTGTAAAAATGTGAAGAAATGAGATTACAAAGGACAGCGACTAATTTCGCACTGAATGAAACAGGATGCTTTGTAAGGTACGGAACAATACAAAGTCAATAATTTAATCCATGTAGAGAGCAAATTAGGTTCATTGCAATTACCGCCGACCTCCGGCTTCCATTATCATATCGCCAACTGGAATACACGATACTGAGTCAAGTTCAATTACAAGTATAAGTACTTCGGTAACAAACACTGTATTCATATATGCTTATCATATATTTTTTTTAAATGCATCTCCAGACCGTCAATTAGTAGTATGTACATTATTAACTTTCATGTAATACGAACACGGTTTTAGTAAAGCTTAATATTTGATATTAGCACGTATTTTCGTAACAAAAGAACAATTCCAGTAATATTTATGTTTTCGCCCTCTTAACGTGAAATTCAATCCGTTTATGTAAACTCGACAAAAAACAGTTTTCTTTGAAACGAGAAAGGCATGCAATCTTATAATTGAAAATGGCAACTTGTCGTCATGAGCATGAAAAAACCCCACGATTATATTATCGTTGATGTTGAATGTTATGTACAAGTTGATGGCGTGAAAGGCTTCTCTTGAATTGAAGGTCGCGAGCTGTTTTCCTTCTCCAGGTATATGAGTACATACTATGTACAGTTATTATTATGAGATCATGACGATGATCGAGAGTGAAGGGCTTTGAATATGTAAGAATAGGAAAAAATGCTGTTCCGTGCCATGAGTGCATTTTTTTTTGTTGGTTAAAAATGTCAGGTATTTTCTCTCCCGCTCACCGTCGTGCCAATCAAAAACTTATTGCATTAACTATTCAAAATAGAATGTTTTCGTTGATTTTATGCTTCAAAAGGCTTCAAGTGAATTTGAGAAGGACAGAGTGAATACTGTGTGTGGTTCTTGGGCTTGCAGTCAGTAATCGAATATTGCAGCTCGATTAGAATTCACAAAGATAATCATGATGGGACTAATACTGGTTTGGCTCAATATTTTATATTTTTATTGCTGTTTTCAAAACACCTTGAATTGAGTCACGGCGTTCGTTTTTAAAGAAAGAAGGGGAAATCATAAAAGTGTTTTATGAAAAGGCATCAATCATTTTTACTGTTTTTTACTGTCGTAGTCAGGGACTCTTCTGATGGACTCTGGACTATAAAAATGAATATGAAACTAGATTGATGATGACAACCCAAAGGTAGGTTTGTTGATTTCTGGCAATTCAAATTCATCCAGTCGTCAAGAATATCAACGTAAAAAATTAGGGCATTATTTCAGAGCAGCGCAGTTTTACTGTTCCCTCAAATATAGGCTTTCAAACTCAATTTCACAGTTTGCGGTTTTAGTTGCTGTGGTTATATCTGCAATAAAAAATTCGATTAGCACTATTTATTTACTTTGGTATAGAAACGTCAAATTAATATTGGGGTCGCCATATGCATGGTCTCACGGCATTGTTTTATCGTGCATAAGTCACGTGTGTCGTCTTCCTTTTTTTCTGCCAACAAATAAGAACAAAGGAGCGAACGCCTTAACAGACATAAATTAGGAAATGCAATAATTGTATACAATATACATAAATCGAAAAAGTTTCCGTTTTTACGGATCTATTAAAAAAGCGGGCAGATGGGTTATTTATTTTGTGTAAATTGTAGTTTGCTGGATAAAAAAATGCGTAGTTTCTAACGTTTTCCTGAAATGTTCGTAAAAGTTAAGAGATAATCTGCCAGAATTGTGTGCTCAAGTCAGGAAAAAGTAGATGCACAATGTGTTTTGCTGTCTCCAAAACTCCAAAAATAGCCAGGCATTTTTTTCAAAGCTGGCATCCTGTGGTGTTGTCATCGTACTTATATAATGGTTACTTATTATGTACAACATATCCGTTACATTTGCAAATAATTTTTACGATGACAATGCTGACGTTGTTGGTCACTCACTGTTCCATTGTAAGTCTTTAACTAAGAAGTAGGCTTTTGTTGATGAACTCAAGTCACCTTTTCCCTCATTTCATATATTTTTCTTTTCGTTTTGCAAATAAATAGTGAATTGTGTTGGTCGGTTTTTAAGTATTAGTCCACAGTAGAGTTACAACTTTCCAGAGTCATGTGAAAGTGAATAGCAGAGTGGATACATACAATAGATTCTTCATATTATAGTGTCGACCTAATTTTTCATCAAATTACTATGGTTACCTGGTGCAAAACGAAACAGCATACCTTTCTTCATATATTGTTTTGACATCAAGAAAAGTTATGCTTAAATCATAATAGCTTTTGTGGTATGGCAGTGGCCAAAATGTCCCTCCTTCTTTGGCGATGGCCAGGTAGCTTTAGTGGTGGTTTTTAATAGTAAAACCGACTTGCTTAGCTTTATTGTCCATGATATTACATATCAAAGAATTGTAATAGCTACTCATGTCTCGGTGTTGCGATAAGGATATTTAACGGGGACTTTGTTGCGCTGCTACAGTAGTAAATCGCATATTGCAATTTATAATTTTTTTGTCGTATGCCCGGCAGAACAAAGCAGCCTCAAACTGGAAGTTAGGGTTTCTTTCTTTCTTTGTCAACCACAAACTTGTGTCAAGAAGACAAGAAAGGATTTTGGGCATGTTCGCAAGAAAGAAATGTTTGAACTCTTTGTGGGGCAATGTTGGACTTTCCATGTTGGCATATTTGCTATAAAAAAATCTAAAATGGTTTATACAGTGTCATATCAGTATTGAACAGCTTTGTCTTAAAGTAATGGCAATGCATCTACAATAGTAGTAATGTGTTTCGCCTGGCATAAATACAGTTTTCTTTTCTTCTAGAACAGGTTGGCTTTCACCAGAACGCCAACCGGTGTGCATTTCCCTGGATTGATTGTCAACGATCCACTCACATTTTCCTACTAGAGTCCTCAACAACAGTTTTAGACTAATTTCCTATTGCGGAAGACAATATTTTAAACGAAGAAGTGTGAGAGTGAAATATTCTATAATTACTTGATAGTGGTTCCAGATAAGTTGATACTCTAAAGGCATGTAACGGAATATCGTCAATTAAAGGTAGGTATACAAGTTCGCTCTCTATAGTGGTTAGCGTATCATTATTGTCCTGAATGTAAGATCAGCCAAATGTTTTTCAAATCCTCTTATCTCTGCTGGCATGTAATTTGAAACGATTTCCAGAGAGTGAAGATCATGTTCTTCTCTTTGCCTCCAACCGCAACAACACCCACTCACTCATTCAAAATTTACTCCATGATTATACAGCCATGCTTTAAACCCATGCTAGTTGGTAGATCTGTTTCAGTGACCAGTAACTTTTTGCAAGAGTGCAAATTACCGACCGAAGTGAATGACCGAAAGCTAAAAGCAAATGCAAAAAAAGCTTAATGTGCAGCATGTGCAGATATTTTAGAGATAAAAAAGATCCCTGTAGTGCCATACCATAAGTTTTAAAACTTGGCAATTTTTTGTCAACATGCATAATAATAATAACTTATACAGTACTACCACGTTACTACATATACTACTTACACACATGCAATTGAACTTTTTACTTTGTATGTTCCTAGTAAAACACAAGTAGTAATGGGTATTGTTGTTGTAGGCATATATTACCAGCTTGCTGTTGTCCGACAATACTTTTCCTGGTCAGATTTTTTTATAGTTTTTACTTTGTTCCTTTTTTTGGCAGCGTTCCGTTGTCGTACTTCCAGTAGAATTGTTTCGCAAGTTATTCGTTTGTTTCTTTTTATTCGTTATGATAGCATGTCAATTTTATTTTGCAAAATGCATCTGTCTCTTTTTCTGTACAATGTCATAATGGGTTTTTACGATATTTCTAGATTCCAGTGGTAGCGGCAGCCAAAGCATGAATGCTAGTGGTTTGAAAAAGACAAGCAAAATAGTTTCATGACTGCAGTTTGGAAAATATATTGTGTAAGAATTTAGTAAGTGGTCGGTGAAAAATCGCGTGCTCGTGCCACTACGGAAATAAAACTAGCAAAAAATCCAGTTCGCCTTTTTAGCACACTATAGCCTGTATCCTCTAAAATCAGAGTAATGGGTAAGCATTATTTATTTTTCAAATTAAATTTATTTTGGTGCAATGAACTTGACAGTTATGATGATGATGTAAAAGTTGGATCAAAAATCGCTAATAATATTTACGTTTTTGCATGTGCAAAAATGACTCTTTTGCAAGACATCATACTGTCAACAAACTCTTTACGAAACATCCTGCATTTTTTATACTGTAAAGCATTCTCAAATACCCTGATTTTCATTCTAGAATCAATTCACATCTTATCGCGGAATTCTTCGAACTCAAAGTTAAGCTTCGTTGGGAAGTGAAGCAAGTAATGTGCAAAAACTTCCGTTAATGTGAAATAAAGTGAAAGTTTTCCCTTTCGAAACTTCCAAATAAACGCGGCAATAGGTTGACAGTTATAATGATAAGGTGTAACAATTTTCCATCACCACCATCACTAGTACCTACCTTCAAGAGCTGTTCCTCCGGTTAAACAAAAGTGTATAGAAAATTGCTGCTACCAAAGTGAAAATGAAGAATAATCCAAGCGACAACTACGAAGACGATGAACGAGTAATGATGAGTGATTCTGTAACCACCACCCTGCTTTCCTCTTCATCATCGTTCCCGTCACCATCATCTCCACCACGATTATCATCGCCATCATCATCAAAACAACCACCTTCATCAATTAGTACCTTTGTGAGGAGTGAGGAAGATAATGAAGGGGAAGAGTGTCATTCCCCTTGCATATCTCCGTCAGAAAGGAGGAAAGGAGAATGGAGCGGTGGAAACAAAGCGAGCGAGAATATTAGCAGCAGCAGTAATAATAAGAGTAAACGAAGTAACAATAATAATATTAATAATAGTTTTAGCAATAGTATCAGCAACGCCAGTGGTGGAGGTGGACGTGTTGGAGGGAAAATGAGTACAACTAGTGGTAATAGAAGTGGTGGTGGTGGTAGTGCTCGAGTGATAAATTTGAAGAGACTTTGGACTCAAATAGGATTCACGTTTTACGTAAGCTTCTTAGCCTTTGCGAGACTGTCTTTCTCTCAGCCCACAGGGACGGTTGTCGACACAAATGAGACGCTTCTGACGGCAGCATCCTCCTCCGTGGAATCTGGATCTTCAACATCGGATCTCAACAGGGTAAGCTGAGTAGTCTTAGTGAATAGAGAGGAAAGGGACGGAGGAAAAAGAATAAGTGTAGAAAGAAAAAGTAGTTGTGTGAATGTAATTAACTTGGAAAATCCGATATTCTTCCTCCAACACAAGAGGTATTATTCATTTTGAAATGAAAGTAGAGCTCTCTATTGTCCAAGAAGAAAATTGGCTTGTTGACTACACATATGCGTATGAATTGTAAAAGGACATCTTGCTAATAAGTTTTGATTTATATATATCTTATTACGATGAGTGATGATTCATGTAGTAGAAATGAGACAAAAGATGTAAACAAGATGACGATGAGATTTTTCGAGGGTGTTTTATTTTTCTTAATAGAATCGGAGAGCTTTTGTAGAGTGATATTAAGTAATTAAGAAATAGCTAGATAATAGATCATCAGAATGAAGATTTTGTTAGAACTTGCTGTTACTACGAAAGCAACAAATCCACTTGATGTTATTTGTAGCTTTGGGTATGTCACAAAAGTCCTTGTACTTATTTTATTAGTTTCCATAGAGAACAAAAGAAGGCTTAATAGACTTGATGATTCATTAACGAGAGCTTTGAACTGGCACCAGAATTCAAAATGTGAAAATAATGAAATGTTATGATGAGTCTCGAATAGGAAGCAGTATTCTAAACTGAAAACATGTTACATGATGTAAACTGGAGAAATTGAGAAAAAATCAAGGAGATGTGAATATGAATGAGTGTCAAGCTTTAAATATCTGCTTTGAAGAAACTCTATCTTGATGTGATGAATTATAAACGCTTTCTTGTATTTTAAACTTTTGTATAGGTGCGAAGTGGACGACAAGTGTTTCCAGGTGAGGTGTCCGTGTCTTTGTTCTTTTTCACCATCGTCATTATTTGCCTGTCACGATTCACGACGACTTCTTTTGTTGTTGTGGTGACAGGGGAAAAATGCGATGGTCAAGGGGACAATGGCAAAAACTTTACTGTATTTATACCTATATTCCTACTTTACATTTCATTTCCTTCATGACGAAGACATTTTATGGGAGCTTTTAGTAAACCTCACTCTTGATTGCACAAAAGAAGCATGACGCTTGGCGACTTTCTTGACAGACCAGAGCTTCTCATGAAAGCATCAACTCAAAAAAACAGCTTGTTCATGTTCTTGTCTGTGGCTTGTTTTCTTTGTTCTTGTTTATTGTCTTGTGTTTTTCTTAAGTACATAATGTGTATGTAGTTCTTTTATAACCTGTAATTTCTGTTGTTTGTAGCAAATATTATTCTCGTGTCTAGTCTAGACTGACTGATTACTATTATGAATGGATCTTGGTTGTCTGATTTTCATTTGTGCCAGAGAGTTTGTCAATAATACAGTCTTTATTGATGAGAGATGCACCTAGTTTCATTCTTAATTCAGATCTTAGAATTATGTCTCAACAACTACTCATTCGCGAAAAACATGCATCTGCACAAGTCTATTTAATTGTCTGTAGAAATTTCATTAATCAAAATCAATTTTTCTCTAAGATGATGAATATGAACATATTGATATAATGCTCTGTCAAACATTTTAAAATGTTTATGTAACTCTACCACATGTGGTTTGAAATTTTTCTTTGAGAAGTCGAGGAATTACTTTAGCCATCAATGCGTTTTATTTGCAAGCAAACAATCAACAACGATTATTGCATAACTGGTACAAATAAAACATCAGTTGACTGACGTGAATGATTGATTGAGCAGATTAAGAGTTACATAATGTTTAGCTACTACATACATGCACTTTTATGATGACATTACCGTTAAAAACAGTGCTTTATACCGGGTGGTCCATTGTAACAAAGCTTGTGTGATTGATATATCTATGCAATTTTCGATGTGTCAACTACTGCAAGTTGTAACGAGCACCCTGGTATAAACACTTTTTGACGTGACTCTATAATTTCAATGCAGTTTGCACTATTGACTAATTATTTTTATTGCAATAATTAAAGACCAACAGAATGCCTGCATGTTTGCGCTTGACGTTTTAAAATTTGAAACAATATTTGACATCATCATTGAAGTAGGAAAACTATGCAATTTACCTTAAAATGCTGATGGAGTGAATAAACAGTGTGTTTGGTGGATGTGACTGCAAATATTGATTTTTATTTATTTAATCGTTTTATTTTTAATGAATATCTACTGTTTTTTGTGTTCTAAATCAGTCCTGAATGTTGCATTCATATTACTACGCTTTGTATGTATATACTTATTTTAAAGCTTTTATTGTTTATTTGTTTTGCCAAAGAAAAACATTCAAAAGCTAAGAAATGAAAAAGACTAACACTAGGTTGAAAGATACTATCAATTATGTATTTATGAAATTACCAATAATAACCATATTGCAATTTTAATATTACAACTCTTAAAAACTATCAGATGAGAGCCACTAAAAATCTTACAGCCTGTTTATTCATCCACTGTAACACCACACCAAAAAGTCAATCAATTCTTTTAGAAATTTACCTCTTGAAAAATAGTTTAGCGACTAAAACGCTAATAGTTTTCTGTAGATAATGTTAAAATGTATAAGATTTTTTAAAGTCCTATATTTCAAGATGCATCGTCTCAGCAAAAGACTTGTTTCGTTTTGTTGATGGCCAGCTTAATAAATGATTACACAATTTTATAAAGAAATCAAGAAAACTTAATTGTGGAAAACATGAAAATGAAGAAAGATTTATTAGTTTAAATGCCTTTTGTGGCGGGTGTCAATGTCTAAGAAGTAGTAGCGAATTTGTTTGTGTCCGAGTTGGGTAGTATGGGAACTAACTATTGTGGCGTCTGTCTTTGTCCCGTCTTTCGTTATCTTTTGGGGAGATGTTTTGGGTGTTGGGAATTTGTGTTGTATCAAGCTGGCCAGCAGCACTTAGGCTAAAATATGCAATGGGTCTGGGATACGATTCCCATCAGGTGTTATAGTCGGATGGATTCGGTCTTATGGACGGCTTGTAGGAGCAGATTCCTGCAGTTTTGGATCTGGCGAAGAACCGGAACTCTGTGGATGGGCACACAGTAATCTCAGCTCACTCCAGTGGGAACTCTCCCATGGACTCAATAGCAACTGGATTGGGGGCCCCGCTGAAGACGGCAGCGAAGACAAAGAAGGTGCCCAAGAAATTAAACAAAGATGTCTGCATATGCAGTCTTGATTGAATTCTTCGTTTTATGCTCAAAATTTTAACTTTTAAATGCTTTTGGATTAGGGGGCTACATCGTTTTTGAAACCTCGCAAATCCCCAATATATCTGGAAGGTCATCCCAAAGCGCGGTATTAGAGGGACCAGTACACCCACCAACGTCAGCACTGGGAGGATGTCTTTCGTTCAAGTACGTAAAAAAGAGAAAAATGCACGGAAAGAGTATGAAATAATATCATCTCATATACGTAAATAGGATGTCCAGTAACCTAATGTCCTTTTAGCCAAAGCAGCATATCAACGTTTTTACCATTGAATCTTTCATCGTTATTATTATTATCATCATCTGAATTCATGTTTGGCCGAGGATTAAACAAGCTCATAAGAAGCTAAAGTGCATAAGTCCTTTTTCTTGTTGCCTACTTCCGCTTCTTTTCTCTCGAGAATTCTACGCGTAGGTAGTGACTCACTACAAATGTAACTAATGTAACACGATATCAGCACAACAGTGGAGATTAAATTGCAACGTCAGAAAGTTCTACTACTGCCCAAGCTAGCTTACATACCGATTTCATATTCCACATTTTTGTGTATTATTTTTCTATTTCGTTATTAATATATCCATCCATTCTCTGCATGCCATTATCACACTTGTATTTTTATGACATCAATAAAATGTCAAAGTCAGTTTGGCACTCCTAAAAAATACCACACATGGAGAAAACTAATGCAATTCCAAGTTCAAGGTTGTCCAGCTATTGTAAGACTAGCATTAAAAATATTATACAACCGAATTTATGTTGCCTTTTGACTAATCAGATTTCATGATGAAAATGTTCATTAAAAATTCATAAACTATTCATCATAAAATAATTGATGGTAGTCTAATAGTCTAATTCTTTATGTAATTTCGAGTTGAGATAGTAACTTTTATTACTCGGGGTCGTTCCACAAACTGCTACGAAAAATCTTTGATGACCTAATACACATTGTATTGCTAAGGGGCAAAGAGAAACTAGTTTTGTTAGTTTTTTCGTTTATTCGGTATTATTATGATTTCATGTTTTGTTGCTACTGAAGGTCATAACTACACTCAACATATCTTTCGTTGCTTTAAGCTGCGATCAAAGAGTGCAACCGAAACATAAAATGGAATCCTTTAATCCAGGCTTTTTGGCTCTTGGCCTTTGAACGTTTTTGTTTCCCTAACAGTTTTACGCTAATTCTCAAGTAGTTTCAGGTATTAATCAGCTCATTGCACTTCTCAGGAAATTTGCAGGGATGGATGTGTATTTTATATTTTTACCGATTTACTTTCATGTCTGTATCTCATACACTCCTAAACGTGTGCTTTGTTCTGCTCAAAGCAATTACACGAACGATTTCTGTGTCCACGGACTGAAATTATACTTTGTTCTTAAATCCTTTCTTTCATCAACATAATTGGACTGTTTTCTCTTGCAGATATTCTTTGTCAGGTCTGAGTCCCGAGAAAATGAGAGTTCTCCTCCACCCTATCCTCCAGTCAGAAGGACGCTACGTGTATGACAGCGGCTTGGGCCAGTTGAACAGAGCGGATGTAGATCACGGTGCAGATGTTGTTCTTTGGGAAACTCGGGACTCTACCGATGGGAAATGGAGAACAGCCGAGGTGGTTTACACTTGTCGGCACCCTCATCAGGTGACATTAAACTTTAAATATTCTACAACGTTGCGACTTGATATTGACCCTTTACAACTATAGCTACAATATTGTATTACATTACATTATAAATTTGAAATCGATCGAGAATGATGTAACGCGAATCTCCTGTTCAAGGCCAACTTAACAAAAATGCTCAAATTTTCCAGAAAAGATTCTATTTCATGCGAAAAAAACCTAATGAATGATGACTTAAAAAAGCTAAAAATGTCACCTATTGATAATGAGGTTATGTATCCTGATTTCTGGAGCTTTTGACATTTTATTCGCTTTCATTCTTTCCTTGGATTTTATCCTCTTCATTTTGTAGCATATTGGAAATGAGGTATATCCTTATAAAATTACTGTAGTCACAGCAAAAAAGTCAAACATTGAAGAGAAACAAAAAACATAGAAATCTCATCGTATCACACGTGATGTCCTTGTCATTAAATATTTTTCCTCTTACATCGGAACTTTCTCTCACTGAATCTCTCCTCTTTCTGGGAAAACACTAATATAGAGTCATGTTTCTCTACAGGGCCGACATAAAAGAGTCTAAAGAGAAGGAATTGATTAAGTAGATCTTTTGAAATGAAAAAATGCCAATGAGGTGTTGAGTAGATGAAAGAGTCAGAGAGATTGATCTTCACTAAAAATAGTTATGAGTTATGCCACAGTGGGGACACGAGTGAGGAGGGAAAAAACGCTGAAATTATTTATTTTCTTGTCTGCTGCATGCTACCATGAAGAGAAAAGGAGAAAGGCGAATAACTAGGAACAAAGAGAAATAAATAGCACGAGTCTTTTTATTCCGCTGACAGTCGAAAAAATGTCTCTCCCAATACTTTATACATTGTTTTAATGGATGAGGATAGGGAATGGAGGGAAAAAGGGAGGAGGATACATAACAAGTGGGTGTAAAGTCAAGGATAATGGACAATGACAGATTCCAAAGTACAATCGATAGCAAAATGGAAAGCATTACTGGCTAGATGTACATCTTGACTTTCCTCCTCTTAGCAATCTAACCATATGGGTGTAAATCATTTTTTACTATGGCACAAAAACAACGTCATAATGGAAAGTCGATTCAATGGTGTCCACTCTTAAAACAGGCCTTCATTTTTTTATTGTGGACGATATTCGACGAAAAAATATAAATAAACGCTCACTGAAAAATGTACTGCTTCATGAGTTAATACTATATGTATAGTACAGACAGTCAGTAAAATTTATGATTTTAACCGATGGTAAGTAAACTTACAGTCTGGTTTTTTCGTCATCTTTTTACTTTCTTTTTTCATTATTCTCTGTTTTCCTTGGCTGCAGACTAAACAAAAATAGTGATTTTCTTTTTTTTCCCTGGACGAAGTATCCAGGGTCAGGTAATAAGACCTTAAGAAAACCAAAATTGCGTGATGCACATATAATACATTACCATTACCATCAGACCAGCCTATTATTATTTTGTACTTTCTTTTGCGATAAAACAGGAGAAAGAAAGAACATAATAATAATGGGGGAAATGTTGGGTTTAGGAGAGTAGACAGTTTGTTTATCGTCATATTTACTTTCATGACTTTTTAATCTATAAGCAAAAATATTGCAGCAGTAAAGAATTTTATTAGTAAGTTAATAGCAAAAAGAAACGGGATTGGAATTGCTTGGCAGATGCATTGAACAGTGAAATCAGTCAACAAATAATTCTAAGAGTCTAAGAAAAATACAGCTAATTCACTATGGTCGGTAGACGCCTTCTTACATCTGTATTTACCAGTAAATACAAAGCCAAAATGATTTCTAAAAGGAGACTGCTTCTCTTACACACATGCATGCCATCATGCCAATGTCATGGACATGAAAAAAAAACACCGGATATGTTTTTGCCGTTGCATTGTAGCTTGTTTTCCTATTCGTTACATTACATTAAACTAGAGAAAACAACAGAAGTAAATTATTGTTGTGGCGTGGCGTGCGTCTTATTTTTCTCCTTTAGTGGTCTTTCCTCTTGATTGTTATTTTGTGGATCCACTAAAACTTGTGGATACTTAACTTGCATTTCACGACACGACATGATCATGAAATCATGACAGATGGACATTCATTACAGTTTTACTCGGTCTAAGTAGCACAATATTGTGTAGGGCATATATAGTAGTAGTGGTAATCTTGGTTACTACTTATAGTACTACTACTTGTAACGGCATTGTTTTTTTCCTGGACATCATCGTAAGTACAACCGTTACCGGTTTTTTAACGTAAGTTTCCTACTGTGAGGAGATGAAGTTAGTGGTCGGTGGCGTGGCGCAGCCCACTCAATTCGGTTGGACTTTTGTAGCAGTAGAAAGTAGATTTATTCTATTGCCGGAGATATAGAAAACCTAGATGTTGTTGATGCTACTGCTGAGAAGATGATGATGCTGTTTTTTGTGTGTGTGGAAAGTGCAAGGTCAATTTCGTTGTCATTCTTCTTGTGTGACTTTGACTAGTAGTATATGTATACATTAGTCTATCTAACTTTCCCTCCCTGCTTCAGCTTTTTCTTCTTCAAGTTGACGTACACAGCGGACAAGTGCGGTGAAAGGTTTAAGACGAACATCTAAAATAATCCATTTCATTCCACCATACCATGCGTGATGATGACCTTCTCCGGTGTCAATGTGAATATCACACCGCCAAGAGAACTTTTAACAATAGAAAGATTGCATTCAAAAAAACACATACCTTCTTTGAGCATTTTATTCAGTTTGAAAAGAAGAATCTTTTGTATGGTCTCACTTTATAATTCTTTCAAGGTCGAGAAAATCTCCTTATACTGGTTAGATAGAGAATAAAGAGGGATTCCGTCACGTTACATCGGATTTTTTGAGGAAACAAAGAGAATGAAAAAAATATGTTGGAGAATATGTTATGCGCATTGATGAAGATCATGTTGTGTAAAATGATTTTTATGTTTATGTCGTTTCGTCTAAGATTTCTGTTTGTTTTGCTTTTACTGCTTCTAGTAATTAATGTAAATTTTCACGGTTAAGTGACTTTTACTGTTATTTTTGTTGTGATGGCAGTTTCTTTAATGTATTTTTTTTGGTTTTTATTTGCTTTCTTATTGCGTAGATCTACTTGGAGGGTATCCCTCGAGAGCCTTCACAGTTGAGTCGTCGCTACCGTGGTTTCATTGCCATTGATGACGTTATGTTCAAAACAGCAGACCAGTGCCCTGGACATTGCACATTTGATGGGGGCTTTTGTGACTGGACAAATGAGCAGCAAGATGACTTTGATTGGACACTGGTAAGCAGAACATGAGAATTTATAAACTTTATGGGAGTCCAAATTTTATTTTCCCAAGTACTGAAAAGCAAGGACAAAAAACTGTTACAAAAATGAATAAACACTTTAAAATCCAAAATCTCTCCTAAAATGTTTTGGTGACAAAAATTAAAAGCATAATGGTGAGATTATTAAAATTTGAGGTTGGGAAACTCGAAGATTTTATATGAATTTTTATTACTATACAAATCATTTACTTGACCTTACGTTACCACTAGTTATGTTAATTCATATAAGAATCTAGCAAAAGTCTACAATATATATTGTATTTTTTACATGTTATGAAATCCTTAAAGCATTGGAATTCTTAGGATAAGAAGTATTTAACGTTTACAGACATTATGAACAGTCCGTGATGTTTTGAGAAATCTGAAACGTCGATTTATGAAGAAGTGTTAGTGCGACAATGACTTGAGAAATGTGAACCTTATAGCCAAGTAGTGGACGCATACCACGTATCAGTCAATGTCAGCCTTGACCGTCGTTATGCAACGGATTTACTAGTAATGATTAGTTGTTTCAAAAGAAAATTATTGACTATTGTATTGGTCGTAGCTATGTTATTAATATAACCACTTTTGACTTTGTCGTGCACACAATAAAACCGGAGGCGGAGATTGAGTCCATGTTTTTTAAGTACTATAAGTGATGAATAAAAAGCATTAAGGAGCATTTGTGGGTGAATCAAAAATGTTGCCATTTTGGACGTTTATTTCTAAATCATAAAATGAAGTAATTAATAATTAACAGGGACGTGGAAGCCAGAATCCTGCTACAGGACCAATAATGGATCGAGCAAGCTACACTCATGGAGGGAGCAGTGGAGGATATGCTTACATTGACTCTGCATTCCCACGGCGTTCTGGGGACAGAGCGAGGCTTTCCTCGAGAGAGTTTTCGTCTACTCGTGAGTAAATTCTTTTTGTTATAACTTATTTCTACGCATAACAAGCAATCATATTCATGAAAATGTGCTTTCAACCAAAACAGCATAATAATTATTAGCATTTGAACTTGTCACTGACTTTGAAGGTTAATCGGCCAAACAACCTCTAAGAATTCAAATGTTAACATTCACAATGCACAATACACACAAAAATACATACAATACTTACTTAATATATCACAAACAATTTATAAGCTATTTGAGACCACATCAAAGGCATTTTCACGTATGAATCTTTCCATGCATAAATTTTATACCTACTCCACCTCTTTTAATGGTAGGGTAACGTCTATGTAAGAGTTGTTGAAATTTAAGCTGATTATAGTTCCTTACTTTGCAGTTCAGGAAACTTTAATGATGGAATCAAGAATTAGAGAAAAAATAAAAAAACAACAGTTAATTAATGATATATCTTGGTACTGTCATAATTATATCGCGGTCTGAATGGAAAGTTTGTAAAAACTCAAATCAAAATAAATGCCAAATGCTTACTGTTGTTGACGTCAATCATTTTGTTATCTCTCTTTTCTTAGTACTTCTAAATTTAATAAAGTAGCGTGGAGGCCAGAGCTTCTAAAATTGGGAAACTGTACTTTGGAACCTGACTGTTAATAATTTTCAGCATTAATATAGTGTAGCATTTTCCGTGGAAGACTATGAAGAGAAATAAGCATACTTATATAAGCATACGAAGACATCTTTCTCTCAGAGGAAAATGTTGATCTTATAACAACACCGGTTTTTCGTGAGAAGAAAAATAACCAGAGAGAACAGAATTGACACAGTTCCTGAAACTTTTTATGTAGACGGATACTCTGACGAATACTTATTTCAGATTTATTGTATTTCTTTATTCAATCTGCGTCTACATTTTCTTCTTTATTTACAGTGGGTTGACGTGATACTTATTTCTGATTTGAAATTATGTCAGGAAAAGTTATGTTTATGAATGAAAATGTAAGTGCCTCACAATTTCTTAAGTCGATAAAGGAAAAAGCACAAAATGCGTGTCATTATAACTATAAGCGTTACATACGTTTATGTTATCTAATATGTAGCATTACATTTGTTTACTTACGACACGCAAAATCAAAAATATAAATGCTGAATGAAAGGAAAATTGGCAAAGAAGAGTTGCGATGGCACGAACATTACGTCTTATTTTAGTTTCGTTAATGAAAAACAAACTCATTATAACTACTTTTCTGAACGGAACATGCTGCCTTGTTACATGCATTTTACACGTACGCGAATATATCTCATTATTGTTATTTATAATCATAATATGTTTATTGGAAACAAATCTCCATATTTCTTGAGGCAAAAAGTGTGGTTGTAGAATAATCCTACATTATCCAGGTTTGTTTCCTCACTGATCTCTATTTCTTGTTGCAATAAATATTTACGATACATGTTAGATTTTACAAGATGCATGCACAGAATGTAGGCAACAAATCTTATAGAAATTTTTGTTGTCAATGGCTATCTTAATTATAACATATTAGAACTATAAATTTAGAAATAGGACTTGATACCGCTCCATCATATCTTCTCCAAAATATATTTTTTGCATTCCTTGTCACGGTGTAGCATTTTTACGGGTTGTTTTTATTTGACAAATCAAAGGAAAGCATGGGTGACCTTTTTCATAATAACAATGCCGCATTTAAATGTATATAATGCGACTGGATTCGTCCGTTATGATCATCATTTGCTGCTGTCATAAGCTGTAAACCAATAGCTTCAGTGTCTCATTTTAACCAGACTAAAGTGTTCTGACTTACGATAATATACTTATATCGATAGTCAGTAATCACATAATATTATATTGTTATTTTGCTCCCTGAGTATTTTTTGAGTCTAGAAAAAGCAATATTGACGAGATGTTATTCCACCATCAAATCTAAGCATCTCTTATTCATCGTCATCACAACCACAATAATAATCTAAACTAGCCCCTTACTACACCCAATACCCATAATATGTCTACTGTCTGCATGTCAGCCAGCCAAAATCTATCTATGTATCTGCTATTTATTTTTATTCCATATATTTATATGCATACTTAAATATTGTATTATTGTTGTAACGGAAATTCATCGTCATCTCAACTGACTACAGCGAACTACTGGGTCGTTGAACCATTGATTTTCTTTCTTTCACCTATAGAACCCACTACCAGAACACTGACACGTAAATATTATTACTCGCTCCCCTAAAAACACAAATAGAACATATACCTACAATTCTCCACTTCTGACTTGTATTTTTTTGCTATAGCTATAAGCACTTTGCATAAAGCTACTATTACCTGTTTGGCATGCATGTGTAACTACATGGTTGTGTTTTTGACGTATGCAAAAATCCATTCATTCATCCGTGATAAAAATCTGAACCTTTCTCCACGCAAACGTAGTTTTTAAAAATGTTGCATGAATTCTACTTTTTAAGCATTACCATATCAAGCGATCATCATACATGAGCAGAATAGCTTATATTTTCAAAATCTCAATTACTATTTCCTCAACTTTTCAAAAAACGCGTTAAATTTTTTTTAAACCGTCAATGTTTTTGAAAAATTATATTGCATGAATTGCAGTTGGATTTACTCGTCATTCATATCTATGAATAAATTAACATGACGTACGCAAGTGTGACACATTTCAGTTTATAGTTTTCCTAAATATTTGAAAAGGATTATCCACGAGAACAAATGCGTTAAAGCGATAATTTATGATGATGCAAGAGAATCGTTAAAATTTTCTTAAGCGTCAAAAAGTCAAGAGCAGTAATATTTTTACAGTGTCTGGATACGAGGCTGTCGTAAACACATATGACGCTGCTTACTTCTACCATATCTCCTTGACAAGCTTTAAATAAGACTCATACAGTAAAATGTAACATGCACCCGCAAGTTGCAATCGCAATTACGTCTCAAGTCAAGTCTTAGCCTTCACCACTAATACGATTAGTATTGATGTTGACAAAGTATGAACACTAGTCCATAACAACACGAGATGACGTAATACATAAAGAAAAATATTATCATACACTATAACTCATCATACTAAAGTGTAAATGTGCAGAGAATGTTGCCTCTTCACTTTCTTCCTGTTACAGTTACATGAAACGGAAATAGTGTCGGGAAAGGGTTAAGATGATAAACTAAAGCGTTTTGCGCTAATACTTGAGAAAGAAAGTTTCTTTTTGCAATGTCTACTATGGAATATGGGATGCTCTGGTGTAAAACTAAATATGTATAGCTTTAAGTATACCCTTAACAAGTCATTCTTTCCCTGACAGCAGAAGCCTTTATTATTGTTATAATTCGTGAGCAAGTTGAAGTAACTTTCATCTTGTAATTATAACAATGGCTTTCGGAAATCAACCACACAAAGGAAGGAAGCGTTTCTCAGCGTCACAACACAGAGTCAAACTCGACGATATGAGCTCACCCACGAAACTTTATTTGATAAATTCATTCATTCAAGTTTTCTTCCTCTTTTCATTCCCCACTCCTTAGTAAACTTTTCCCTTAGTTTCTTCTACGACGTCATCATAATCTCATCTTTCTTTCATTCACATTTACACCACCATATTTACCTCATGAATGAACATTCTCCCATGCATGTCTTAAATTGGTTGTTAAAGCGGGTATTAATTTGCAGAAGAATTAATACGGAAGCGAGGGGGAGAGAGAGCAGTTGAGAGGAGACGTGTAGATAGTAACTGATTTTTTGTTATGATTAAAGCTTCCCTTCTTCCAGTTCAC
Organism: Willowsia nigromaculata; assembly: GCA_034700605.1. Lineage (NCBI taxonomy): Eukaryota > Metazoa > Arthropoda > Collembola > Entomobryomorpha > Entomobryidae > Willowsia > Willowsia nigromaculata. The sequence continues at coordinate 86,420 of JAQIXX010000054.1, forward strand.
CTGCGTTCACGAATTTTCTTTTTATTTTATGATTCCATCTCCCAGTTTCATTGCTCCCATCATCTATCACTGGAGTAACCGCCTTATTCCTTTCATCTTGCAAATGACTTTGTGGTAAAGGGTTCAAGAAGCTTGCATTGATTGGAACCACCACCGCTGGTTGGTTGGTAGATGGTAGAGCATCTTATGTAAAGTTTGAGGTTGGTTTTAATAGCAATTATAATTTGTGGACTTTTTTCTCTTCTAGTCAACCAGAATAAGATTCCACGCAGTAGATCTTCACCTCGTCATCAAGGCTCATACCATCATCGTTTAATTATGGGTTGGACTTCCTTCAACTCAAATACACATTTTTACCACTGCTATACAAACGAATCTAAATTCACTGACATTTTTACAACGCTCATAAAAGTCACATCTTTGCATGTGATGAAAACACTATAAGAAATGACACTCTAGACCAAATAGATTTAATGAATCAAGGCGGAGAATAGGGAGGAAAAAGAAACGACTCGTAAAAAAGGAAATGTAAATCTACCCGCATCCTTTCTGTCATGGCATGCATTTTAATAGTTTCAGTTACTCAACCTTAAAATTACATATGTACTCATGATATTGTATTAGTATTACGCGTATTTGTCTTTTGCATCGCTTGTGTGCATACTTTGATGAGATCAGCAAGCCTGACAAAAAACGAGCCATTGGCTTGTTTAGAAGTCAAGGTCTAAAGTTTGGACTTCAAACTATGAAGATGCAGCCCTGGTGGTAGCAGAATGATAATTTTGTACCTTATTTTTTAAACATTTTTACAGTCAAGGCCAGATTCAGATCCCGATTTGTTTTTACGGGAGTTTCCTATGAAGGGTCACTGTTCCATTGCTTGGTTCTGTGTTCACTGATATCATGCAAAAACTATGCAATTATTTTCATGTTTATGAGATGGTGGAAAGTATTGTAGTCATACATTTGGACCCAGAATTTGCTGCTGTTGGTCAGACACTTTGTATTCGGTGAAGATGTTCAGTAAAAATGGTGTTTATTGAGAGAAGAACTTTTATCCACATGAGCTTTTGTAAAGCTTCCAATGTGTAGTCTGAAACTACATACATCCATATTCATAGCAAAAAGACTTCACATTTCAATGCGTTGCGACTGACCCTGGCACTGGTGAAAATGCATGGTAAAAGTTTCCCATGTGTAATAATAATCATTTCAGAGAAGTTTATTACGTAGATGCCAGAGGTCAAAATATATGAAAAGTGATCTTTTATATGCGTACCACCAAACTGTACACGAACCAGAGGCTCGAATTGCTGACTTTTATTGTCGTTGTTTGTGCGCTTTGAAAACTGTAAAGTGAAAATCATACCAGGCTTCCATCCTATTTCGCAAGGAGAAATCTATCGAAGCAATTTTTATAGCAAGTATTCAAATATTATTTTTCTCTGCGTGTCATTGTCATTTTATATGACCACGTCAACTGCTCCCACACGAGTAAAGAGTAAAGAATATATTTGTTTACGCTACATTATGCATTTCAAATAATAAAATTTTGCGAGAACTTTAAATTCAATTACATAAAACCCATACGAGTTCAGTGGAGCCTAGATTTGCGCTTCGCTTCACCTCGAAGGAGTACACATCGCATAATCTATATGAGACGAGAAGGCGGAAAATCGGTGCTCGGAAAATAATACAGCTCCAAAAAAGTAATAACTTTATGTTTATGTGCACTTGTGGATCATGAGAACACACTTAAAATACATTATTATGGATTTGATGCACGAAATCTCCCTCGGCTTTTTAAGCATATGAATTTTCACGTGAAGGTCAAGAACTACATTTTTACGTTCACGAATTCGTTTGTGTACGCGAAGAAATAGTTTCATTAATTCGGTAAACAAGTACATAACGACCAGGAAGGATCAAATTAAGTGTACACTGAGCTAATTTTGTTTGTGCTGCCAAAAGCTCTTCTTTGAGTTTACTCACAACCTACAAGTGAAGAGATTCATGAAAATTCAAGAGAGCAGGAATGGTTGTTATGAAGTAATATTCGTCTCGTTTTTAGCTACCTAAATGTTTATTATTATGATTATCAATTTGACTACTATTTTTTCTTTTAGATTACAATCACTTGATTATCATGATTTAACATAATTTCAAATATATTGATGAAAACAAAGTCGTCATGTTTATGTAGGGTGTGATTAGAGTTGACATCGAGAAAAGTTAGTGGAACAAAAGGAAAACACACATGCGTATGGAATAAGTTGTTGTTCAAAATATTATGTACATGATTTATTATTTATGATTTCATGATGCTGACATACCAATGGGAAATGATGACTGCAGGCAAGGTCGTTCATGAGAACTGAGCACGTTATGATATTTGGATATTAAATGGAAAAAGCACACAGGAAAACACGTTGACATGTGGAATGAACGTTGTCGTTGTTCACGACCGACCATTTGCCAGTAATTCAATAAAAAACATAAATTACAATGTGGAGATACACGGAAGTTGTAGCGTACTTTTTGTCATTTGTACTTGACGTTTTCAACAGCACAGACTAATTTAATTTTGAAAATGAAGATCACATCACATCTTCGTAACATTTGTCGCGTGCAGCACGTCCTCATATCAGACAAGCAGTGCGTCTGTTTTGCTGAGTTAGTAGTGAATTGGAGAGAAAAGTTTGAAATATACAGGCAGAATGAATGGATGAAGTGAATGAATGCTAGTTTGTAGTTGAGAGAGAAAATTGTAGGTGCTTAAGAATGGCGTCATAACTGTCTCTATAATTTAGTTTATTAGTAGTCTGAAAGATTGTAGCAATGTCACCACAAGTTTTTGCAATTATCACGACACTTTTAAATTGGTTATAAGCATATCAATGTGACTGGTTAAATCATGCTTATGTAGTTTTAACCAAATACGCGCTCAGCAATACATCAATCAACATTGAATACTACGGAGCTATTATTACCTATGATGATTTACTGAAAACACATGCCATTTAAAGTTGATCAGATAGTATGATACATTCATCAATCTGTTCCTCTTATGGATACTAATCATTATATCAACAAACTTATTTAATAATTTATTTGAGCCTAATAAGTGTCATCGTAAGCGAAAAATGAATTTATATTTTGTTACGTTATGACATACTGTAAAATGATCTGATGAACGTAATATCTTAACATGCAACTTTGGTTACATATTCATACATTTTTACTTGTCATGATGCCCTTTTTTCTGCTTCAATTCAACAAATCCTTGTTTTGGCTATTTCTCATAGGGAATAGGAAGACCAAATACTTTTTAATTGAAAACACGATTTCTTTTGAGCAAGAATGTGTCTCCTCTCTTGTTATCTTTATAATGGACAGGGGACACGTGACAAGTCAGTTTTTATTCAGGAAGAAACCTATAATTTTGATAATCTGTTTGTATTCATCGTGTAATTCATGAATGTTTTCATCAATACAAGATCTTTTTTCATACCTTGTCAACAACTATATATGCATGAAGCTTGAATGTCAAAAAAGTCGTATTATTGCTCCATTTCATCTTCCGTGTGATAAGGCCTTTCAAGTAAACAAATTTATGAAAATTCTTCTTTTATTTTCTCGTACTCTTTTTGTTCTCTCATAAATTGTGAGGCATGTGTGTGAGCCATGATTTTGATGATGACGGTGGAGCTCCTGTCATCTTCCTTCAATCTTTGCATGGTTTCTTTCTTCATTTTACATTACAAATAATGTATTAACATTCATCCTTCATCATCATGCTGCTGTCGTGACATATGAAGGCTTATATCGCTTCATAGAAATGGTGATGATGCGTGTTTCTGCTGTTGCTTTATCAGTAAGAACTAAGCACCATATATTTCCACTTTCCACAAATTGTATGAAAATATGATATTTAAGTGGGAAGTTTTTCAAACATTTTCGGGGAAGGAGGAGGAAGTGCTGTTCTGGTAATTTTTTATCTGGATCGACCTTGATTACAATTGAAAATAAACCATAATTTTCCCGTTGCAAAGATTCCGTTGACAATTTCCAAGAAAACGTTGAATAGCGTTTAATAAATGAAACTCAACAATCAGGAGCTACTAGGTATGCTCGCACGCTACTATGTAAGTACATATACATCCGCATTTTTGTTAGGGCTTCCGTAGAATCGAAATTTATGAAAAATATGATCGAGGATAGCCAACATGTAACATGGAAGAATAAAGGTAAAAACCAGGAAGAGGAACCTGCATGGGTTTTCTGTTTAAACTGAGATGAAGCACAAATACCAAATTTGTTTTGATTTCTTTGAATATTTTAATAAGCTCCAGAGTTAGAATAATGTTATTTATTCTTATTTTCAGAACTGCTTGCGAATAATGCTACAAGTATTTTTCCGTGCAAAAATATAAATCCTTTGAATTGCGAAATTGTAAAGTATATCTCATCGTACCGGTTTTTATATCGTTTCCAGCTAAATATTAGTTTCTACTTATTTTAGGATTATGCTTTTTACAAGGCAACAATCTACAGTGATCATGATCAGAAATGCTTTCGAAACTACATGCATACCTCGTGTATATCGATGCATAAGATGTTATAAGAATGAATATAATTTGATGGTGACATAATGTCAAGGTTGTGAAACGTGATGGTCTAGAGACAGAGCCTCATTTACGAAACTTGATTCTTTTCAGTTCTGGCTTATTCATGACCTTCACAAACTCCTGTAAAACACTGCTTACACGTCAATTTGGTCAGCGGTCAAGTTTTTTTTAGAACACTGATGGATAGGAAATCTACACCAGAAACCCTAATAGATCGTCTAAAGTTATGTGTGTTATTCCTAAGTAGTTATATACAGCATAAAGCCTTGATGTGTTTTTTTGTTCGATTTTCAGTTGTTCTTTTCTCTGTAAAATAAAATGAGATGTTCTTTTGTTTTTTGTTACAGGTGCAGATTCTCCACTCTGCATGAGGTTTTGGACTCACATGTACGGAAACGGGATTGGCACGCTGCGCGTAATTGTTCACGATGTGGAAGATGATATAGACCGGATTATTTGGTCACTTTCCGGTGAGGCTGGAAATGCCTGGTATCAGGGCCAAGTTCCAATTTCCTCGTTTACTGCTTTCAAGGTAAATTCCAGACTGCCTACTGCACTATTGCACTTTCATGTCATTTTTGACTGATTATTCTAGTGTTGCACATGGCACACTCATGCAATGCTTGCATGCCTACTTTTTACCATGAAGTTTCCAACTGATTCTAAAACGAGGCTTAGCATGAATCATGAGGAATGTCATATTAGAATGAAATGTTCACAGCTTTTTTTAAAAATATGAATTCACTTCCTCATTTTTTCAGATCGTGTTTGAAGCAGAGGTAGGGAAAAACAACCTGGGCGATATTGCCATTGATGATCTATCATTTGCTCCGGGAGCATGTCCAAGTAAGCTGTTTTGTTTTACATTTTTTAAATATTAGTCTCTAGTCATGTTCCACTAAGAAGATGCATAATACAAAAGCTACATAACAAATTACATACCATCAGTTTTAAATGTCATATTATCATACCTGACTCATTCTTGTAACCTAATTAATAATTAGGCTTAGAGATGTGATGTATTAACTTTCCAAATAAGGAATCTGTCATAAATGGCAAGCAAGAACTAATATTATGTTATTAAACGCCATTTTGCTGATGTGCTATTACGATTGTTGATGCATTTAAGAAAGTTATTTTTCAAAATATTTTTATTATTACATATTATTTTGGTTCTCATCAGATAAACATTTGCATTCGCCATTCCAAATATAGTAATTGTTGTGACAAGAGTGTGTATACATACCATACCAATCTTGACTCCTTTCTCGCATCTTGTCGTTGTCCGTCAACCGACTTGCACGCTTGTAATTGTCGATTGTATCATCTCATCATGATCACCGCCACACCATCACACACACCAATGATTTGCATACTTCGGTGATGGCTACTGTCAAAATTGAAAGTTTGGATGATGGATACAAGATGAGATATTTTCACAAATAAAAAATGCTGTGCCTCATTGTTGATCAGGATTACGTACAAAAAAAAACTGTGATGATCATGCTGCTGCTGTTCATCGTGAAGTATGACTTGGCTAGCAATAACTGATCATTTGTGATTATCATTTTTCAACAATACATTGGTTGTACAGGTAGTGAGTAAAGTTGTTTGTTGTCGATAAATTCAAAAATAGTAAATAGTCGGTAATATACCTAAAAACCTAAACCTGCCATAAAGATGATCCATTATTGTACTGATGATGCAAGAGGATTACTTCTGTTCTGTATTGTCACGTAGGTATATAGCAGCAGCATAGTGTGCAGTAATAAAAGTGGTTGGAAAAGGACAAATGAATAGCTCATTCTTCGGTCAATCTTTCGGCATATATTATTAGTTTTCCGTTTACAATGAGAAATAGGTATCTGAGATTTAAGAAATAATAATGTTGCCTCTCTGAGAGAAAATGCTGCTACATTGTTATGCTTTCTTTTGAAGATGACGATTGTAGATTGTAGTTTGTTGTGGGCATATAAAGGTAGATGGGAAGGTTGATGATGATAAGTAGCACTCATCTCGTTTGTAAGGATGCCTATAGTTTTGCTTTTAAATGCTAAAATATGCAATCGTGCATGCAAAAATAATCATTTTCCGTTCCATTCATGTGCAACAACAGTAGGATTCCTTGCAGAGATTCAATTTTACAGAGGCAATTATCCAAACAATGGGAAGCAATTTTCTTTTTAAAATGGTGGAAAAGATACAAATCTACATATTGAGTCAAGTGTGAGGATGCGAAGGTTGAATTAGTAGATTATATTGCGTTGTCGTAATTATTATCACAGCTGCAAACATTATTTATGTTGTTGATGAGGATAATGCGTAGTAAATAAAAGTTATGGCCATCTTCCTACCTTTCTTTTTTCGCTATCTAATTTTGATGATAAATGAAAAACTATAATTTGTACATTACATTGATATTTTAAAGATTTATGCATTTATGTCATTATTTTTAACGTTTTCTTGTAAAAGGTGCCCCACAAACAGCAGCTGGTCTTTCTGGTGACTGCACTTTTGAAATTGATGAATGTGGTTGGGCGAATGTCGGACCTGCCTCAAGGACGGATGAGATGGATTGGGAGAGAAGGCTTGGTTCGAATGCGAGAACGCCGATTTCTGACCACACACTCGGCTCTCCAACAGGTACATATTTTGTGCTACTACTGCTTTCTATTTTGCTTGTAAGGTTAGCTACTAACGGCGCCTTTGTGACTTATGGAATAACCACTAACGACTACTGTTACGTTACCATGTGATGTTTGGGCTGATGTGCATGACTGAAAAAATTCGGGAAAGAAAGTGGTTTACCTTGTCATGAAATATGTATTTCCTCATGGAAGCTAGTCAAATTCAGCATATCTCTACATTATTTACGATTCACGGAGTAAAATATCTTGCAAATTGTTTTATAATTATTAGTGGACTTTAAAAATCAAAATGTGGTTTTTTAATTAGGTAACTTCATGACGTTAAGCGGCTTGAGCGTACAGCGAGCAGGGGATCGAGCGTGGATGATTTCACCACCTTTTAACGGCTCAAGTAAACCGAGATGCATTTCCTTTTGGTAAGCAACAAGTTTCCAATTACAGGACGGGGCAATGTGCAATAACATAGGAGATAAAAATCCGACACTTGTCGTACGTAAGATGTTTTCATATAATGAGCCCTTTTAAATGTCAAATTAATGAAGGTATTACATGCACGAGCCATTTATTGACACAACGGGCCCAAGTTTGGGCGGCCTCAAAGTCTACACAAAGCCGGCACCCAGTGCGAGCAGCAATAATGACTTGGCTTATCATCAACCGAAAATGACCCCTGTTTGGAGGCTGTACAATCAACAAGCTCCGGTATGGAAGTATGCCCAGGCGAAATTCATGGAATCAGAGCCCGTTCAGGTACACTTCATTTCATACTCCTCCTCCATTCTCTGCATATTTGACAAGTAGTCCCACGCGCAGTTCTCAAAGCTCTGTTGATTTCCGCTTCTGATTATTCATTCATCTCGACCATATCATAACAAAAGACACGAAAGCAAACCACCCGCTATCAATCTCTTATCTCATTACAAATATGATGACATTTAAATGAAATGACCCGAGTAATAATTATTTTTCAGCTTTAACAACAAAAGCCGCTCATTACTTACTCTGCTTTCATTTGCGCATTTGCGGTCATACCGACCAAATTAGGAAGATAACAAAAACTAAATAACGAGTCCTTTTTCATAAGAGCCACTTACAAACCCAGAAGCCCATAGCTTGACGTTGTCATCTAATTAATCCCAATTGTTCATCAGAGCATTCATCTCTCAATCTCTTGGTTCATTAAACAAACCGGAGATACTTGCTGCAAAAATCTGCTACTGTAATGAAAATCAATACTCCACAAATGGAATGGAAAATGCAGGAAAAAAATATGCTGCATAATCAATCAATACAGCGGGATCCATAGTAGAATAAAAATGACATTAGCATTACTTCTGTATACAATTCGACTATTGTGTGCAAACGGAAAATATATAACTCTCATTTTTCCATTAATTTTTCTCTCGATAGATCGTCTTTGAGGGCATCCATGGATCAAGCAGAGCAAACGGATTTGTTGGTATTGATGACATTGCCTTTTTCGAAGGAGACTGTACACGTAAGCTAAAAAAATGTTGTTTTTTTGGGTAGATCCTACTTATTTCTTCCTACCGGTAACCTTATGCATCGAATTAAGAAACCTATAGCTCTACATGAAGTTATAGGAGAATAATAATATTAATCAATTTTGCCCTTCCTGAAAACGAATTTCACCATTCTTTACACTGCGAGTGATTTGGTTCACTTAGCAGTATTCCGTAATTCTTCAATACCCAAAGAAATTGTTGCTGTTGACGTACTTCTTTCCATTTTTCATATAAATTCACGATACAATCACTTTTTAATCAAATATTTGACTTCATTTTCAACCAACACTTTGGTACCCTTTAACACGTCAAGCAAACATCAACACTGAAACTTAAAAACACGACATCTTGTTGCATTTCTAATTTATTTCTACGTTCAAAAAGTCCTGTCAAATCGTCATCTCACATCTTTTGAAATAAGTATTGCTAGTTCCGTTCTTTTGTTCCCTCATCTTTCTAGAAATAGTGGCAGCATCCTTTCATAACAAGAAAATGGTTACGTAGGATCCTACATGTTCATATCTTCTGACTTATTTCCGAAACTTAAATCATAATGAATAAATACGTAAATGCATACGGCTTCCTTTTCATTTTGGTTTATTTCACTGGTTGTGATGATTCTGGGGTGGCGTTGGCGGAGATACTATGTAATCCCTCTATTATTCACTATTATTTATAAGAATGTACTTGCATTACATATAATATGGAAGTGCTAGTAATAATACTTATATCGCATTGTAAGAGTGTAGACTGTAGACATAGTAACAGATTAGTAGTCTTTTGAAAAAGTAAGATTAACTCTCACTTCGTCTCCTTCATCTCTGAACAAGAAAGGGAAGCATGTAAAGTGACTCTCTTTTCCTATTTTATCCATTTTATTTGGCAATACAGTCATCACCTAACTGTTGTCATAGATAAATTTGTGTGTATCCTTGCGTTGATTATATGATGGTGATGATGATGTGCTTTCTTACTTTAGTTCTGTCATTTTTTACCTGGCTCTCTGCTAAAGAGCTTTTTCGTCTTTATATTTCAATAAATGTAGATGCATAGGTAGTGTCTTCTTAATCTTTGTAACCAACAGCCCAATATCGTACCAGAGTTGCTAAAAGTAGGTGTTTTTACGGGCTAGGAACTTATTGACTCATCGATGTATTACTTATCTAACAGTTTAAATGGATATCCTTGTAATTTATCGCAAACCTGCTCTGCTGAGTCTTCTTTTACTTTTGCACCTTGTAAACTCCATAATGCCCCAAACATAGTAGCAGAGCAGATATTAAAAACCTATGTTATTTTGTATTTGCAACTGCCCAGGTTGATTTTTTTTGTATCCATTCAAGTTATCATCATCTATTTTTACTGTATACCCTTTTCTTCTCTTATTCCTCATCCATCTGTCTTTGTCACTGTTAAGCTTTTTCCACCCATTCATCACTTTTACATTTTTTCTGTTCAGTCTTCACCTTTTCGTTTTATGCTTTGGTAAATCAAATTATAGCAACGTGAATCAAGCATTACTTACTTGTGCTTTGCTAATAGTTGCTGTTTTCCTAATCGGAACAAACATTTGTGTCGATGGCTGTTCGGTAACAGAATTCATAGGTTAAAGTTGTTCGATTCTACTCTCCGTGCCGAAATTTTATGGTTTTCATTTCAATTAAACTAATTCAATTATTTCTCAGGCGGTATAGACTTAGAATTTTTTAAACTTCCACGTGCCGAGTGAATTTGCCAAAAGAAATAATTGAATCAGTGTTACTTTAGATGGTAACTGGCAATGCATACGGTTTCTTGCATGAATACCTCTTCACTTTACAATTCGGCAGACAAAAACCCAGTATTTGTTTGTTTTGATATTGTGTACTTTTAAAATTTAATTATTTCCTTTTAGCACAACTCCATACTTTGGTTGCCAAATTAACGGCAAAATGTAATGTGGTAGGATTGAAATGGTAGATGAGGATGATGCATGCGATGTTTTTGTCTGTTTACCTGATGCCAATTGTATGTTTTAATAAAAATAGTTCATGTACCTATGCTGACATTTAGAAATGAGATATGTAATTAGTACGAGAGTGCCTGTCGGTTTTCATCAATTTTATTGCTTGGTTTTCCACATTCGGTTTTTTGATAAACTAGCACTTCTAGGCTTTCTCGAAATTTAGTTGACTACTTGGACAACACATAGTTATTGCCAAGCTTGCCGTGAAAATCTCTAATGATGCCTGGAATCTGGAATATATCATGCCCGAAATGAACACATTATATGTCAGATTTAGAATTCATAATTGATAATAATAATAATGTACATAGCTTTCTAGTAAAAAGTCGGGTTTCTACGGTTTACTCAGAAATTATACTTTCCACAAAATCCAAAAAAAACACGAAAAATGATAATATTCCACGGACGTAACAAAATATCTCTATTCAAATAACATAATGTGCTTCTTTGTAAGTTATGCGTGTGTCCTCTCCTAATGGTGTGTGCTTTCTCTGAAAATTTATTGTTCCACGAGAGATGATAAACGGGAAGAAATTTGTTTTATCCTTCCTTTCTCCTTCCTCCCACACACTAGCTACACACAATACAAACAATACTAGCATAATAATAAGATGAAGTGAAAGAAACACTGCCGACAAAAATATTATAAATGAATAGAATGACTTTGCATCATGCAATTTCATTATTTTTCATTTTGTGAAAAGACGCCACGTATTTGTTTCTGTATAAATCTACTGTTAAAATAAAGAGGTGTAAGGTTGCATCTCCAGTTTTTTCTCTTGGCTGTAAGGATTTTAGTATTCTGTAAAATTTGACATTGAAATTTTTTCATTCGTTTTGGCTTGATGCGGCAAGCCTTCCTCTAGGCAAGTTGACTATGTAACTTACATAAAAACAATACGCTTGCTTTAACCCTTTTTGGAAAAAAGACAAATATTGTGAGTGAAATCCTATGCATGCAGCAGCAGCCGTGGAAGCAATTTATCCTTTTTCACTGTCAGAAAAATGCAATGAAAAGGATATTTTTTACCTTGAAATTTTTGTCTTGATGGATGAAGATTGTAATATGATATGGTGCTGAGCAGACTGCTCATATAATGTCTTGAGATGCCCCAATTACCATCCGAATAATCGGTCTATCTCATTCCATCTTGTATTTTTCTTTTTTCTGTAGCTATGCCAGACAGTGCATATGTAAATGAAGGAGAATGCTCTTTTGAGAAGGACATGTGTAGCTGGAAGAACACCACTGGGGATCTTGTCTACCGATGGCAATTGGCAACGATAACCAGGCGTCCTGCCAATCTTCCAGACAAGACATTTGGAGCGCCAGGTTTGTTGTAATATAATTTGTAATATTTAATATTTTATGGATTCCCTGTAAGACAGAAAAATTTAACTTCTCAGTATATCAATCGAACTTTTTATTTATTTATTTTACAGTTGGCTATGCATATTTCGATATCTTCAGCCAGAATCCCCAAGGACCACCGGTCCGACTGGCATCCATGGTTCCTGCAACCGGGGATAGAATGTGCTTTTCATTTTGGTAGGTTTCATATCTTTCATCTCGTCAACTAAGCTAAGCGTTCGATACTATTTCATCCGAGAAATAGTATACTCTCAACAAGTTTTTTTCTCCATTTTTCATCGTATTATAATATTTAATATGCTTTCGTTCAAGAGAGAGAGATTTTTGCAATAAAAACTTTCTCTGCAGTGTAGCTTGGTATCTCTCTTAACTTTTATTAGGTAGTTGAATAAATATGGCTTGATTTTTTACCACATTGATTGCTTTTTGCCCTGTCTAAATTTTCATACGATGCAAAACTGATAGCTTTTTTTGTGTAACTAAAGTCGATTGTGTTACTTACACCAAGTGTATTTTTATTCTATTTTCAGGTACGCCGCATTTGGAGCAGGAGAATCTACCGTACTTCGTGTCCTAACTGCGGAGCCAAAGTCGCCAGATTCTGACTCTTCATCAGACGACGACGAAGGAACTCAGGTAAAACATAACAAAAAAGTTATAAACCTCCGCATATTCAATTTCAGTTTTGTCTGCTTTCTCGGAGTTCATATAGCTCAATATTATGCAGAAAAACTGTAAAAAGCGGGATCAAGTTTTGCTGCTATTCTAACTACTCCGTTTAGCAGAAGCACTAGTATTTTTGTGCCAACTTTGACTTTATTGCTTTTAAATTGAATTATATTCGAAACTGATCTCAATTTATATCTTTCCTAGAAACCCAACATGCTCATGTTTTTGCATACTTGATCCTCTCATTCCCTGAATAAATCATGAAATCAAACGACGGGAATAAGCAAAGCTTAATAAGTGGCATGATTGTACTATCTACTTGAAACCTATTTGTTTCATTTTTCTGTCAATCCTCACAGGTATGGAAGCTCACAGCTGAACATCTGAACACGCAAAGTCCTGTGTGGCGCCCTGCGCAAGTTTCCATGGATGGGTCGAATCCCATGAGAATCATTCTCGAAGGTCAAGCAAATAACGGAGGCTTTGCTATTGATGACATAAGTTTCCATCCCGGGGAGTGTACCAGTAAGTGGTCATGTTTTAGTAATAATGCAAAGATGAAATTAAACTCTTTAAATTATCACGAATTCGTGATTGTTACTACAGCACCGCTTACATACATTCTTTCGTAGAAAATTGAAATTTCGAACATTGCATTCCCTTTACATTATTATTCGTGTTTGGAGAGAAGAGGCCACACGATATTTTTCATCTTCACTCCTTTCACTTACTTTACCCATGCTACCATATCATATAATAAGTAAAGAAGCATTTTACTGGCACGCAGTGCTGCACTGAACATGCACGAGAACACGGATGAAAAGATGACGCAAAATAAGAGATGGGTTTTTTGTGTGATGATGATTGCAATTTAATGTGTAATTTCTTCTTTTTCTTTTTTCAATCTTCTATCTTCCTTTTTTTCATTTTCTTCTTTATTTTCTTTTATTTATTTAGTCCGACCTAAGGAAGCTGGAAACACGGAGTAAAAGGAGAAGATGAAGCAAAAGGAAAAACATAAAAGGAAACATGATAGTCTGAGAAGAGGAGAGAAAGGGGTAATTATAATGAATGGGTAAACATGGAGATAATCTATGGTCCGAATACACAAGCCATAATACTACAAATTTTGGAGAAGATAAAGTCAGTCCTTTCTCTACGATTATCAATTTCGCGTGTCTTCTTCTTTGCTGTCATCGTTACTTATCATTAGTGCTATACTCACTTTTCTGTAAATTCAAGTCATCCCGAATCCCGAGGAGCTGATTGATGAGCATGCAAAAGTTTAAAGGATGGAATAAAAATGAAGTATGAATCAAGGGGTATTTTGTAAATTTTGAGCAGATGGTTGGATAATTATCTCCCAAGATTATTTAATCATAGTAATAAACAGGAATCATGAATGTATCATACACCACAACATTTTTACATGCACTTTTTATTCTAGTGTACCTTAAGAAGAACTTTGTATATTTTGTATGTACAATTCCATTAACAATATAACATTATTTACTTCATTACAAATTGGGTATCGGGATTACATACGATATTGATGTCTTCATGTCTTAAACAGATTTATAGTGATACAGATTTATAGATTAGATACTTACCTTTTAGCATTGCTAAAGCTTGTTAACAAAACTGCATCATGCATAGTGCATACTTTAGTCTACATCTGCATAATCTATTTTCTCAACAATGACAAATTGAAAAACATCTTCAATGCTGCTGCGATAGCTTTTCTACATAGTCAATAGCTGCTCCTTTTATTGAGGCTTCAGCATAGCTTTCATTCTACTTTTGCCGTTCATCCATGATCAGCGAGAGTGTTAGAACATCACTATTTATTGTGCAATACACGGATGATGAAGAGCGTTCCTGAAAAAAGTTGCACTTGTGCAAAAATGCATAAGCATTATACATACCAACTACCTTCATTTAGGATAAGATAAACGATGGGTTTATCAAGAAAGCATTCTTTTATTTGACTAGGTATACAAGTTATATTACTATTGGTGGAAGGTTGTAAAAACGATCTCATTCAGGAAACTGTATGTAAAAATTTCAGGAAAATGTCTATTAGGGAGGCAATGATCGGACTTTAGTTTTATTTTATTAATTCATGTTGTTGTTATTATTATTAATGATGCTGTAAAATAGTTACATGTGCGTTTAATTGTGCTTGTTACTCGATACAAATGTTGTCAGTTGTCATCATAAAAAATTAATCCCAGTAGAGAAAACTTGGAATAGAAGATATACTAATGTATAGGTAGCATAGTAAACTGATATCCTGAAGTAAATATAAAATACCGTACCTTTATAAGTAGGCATTAATACTAACAATAATAAACGGAAGCTGTAGTTCCTTGAAAATGTAAAATTTGAAGCGTTGAATAGTGAATAAAATTAATTATTAATTTTGAGATAAAATAGTATCTCTTGGTGACAAATGTGTGATTTTTGAGACTTTCAATAAGAGTTGTAAAAACTTCATTATAAATGTATTAATCATAATATCATGTAAAGCCTTAATAAAAGCATAGACTATTGAATTGATATGATCATCGTTTTCTCGGGATTTTAGTTTTTCATCATTAAAACGACAATCATTGAAGCTCACTTCCAACTCATCATGAGAATCAATATTATTGGCTAATCAAGTTTGTACGACTAGCACAAAAGTCGGTTTAGTGATTTATGTATTAACTGGATTGAAGACGTGTGGACTTTGTCAGGCGTGTTTGAGAAATAAACTTGAAAAATTAACAACTCAACAACATGCATAATCTCATCATCATTTTTCCACGTCTGCTCATCGTCACTTTGCCAAAATGCAAAATAGGTGCATTAGGAAAATGAAAAACTAGGAAATCCCTCCTCTCCCTTTTCAAAGAGTGAAAAGGAAAATGGGCTGGTTTACGTTGTTGAAGGGAGGAAAGCATAGACACGTGTAATAAGTTGGCTATTTTGATATTTTCAGGGTAATTTGTTGTTTCGCATATAGGTAATTCCCTAAGAATAAAGCGTTAGTGATGCTCGAGTAAATTAGTTCTGAACAAGCTGAAAGCATTTTGCTATATAGTGCTTTGCAGTTTTGCACTGCTATTATCATCATGATCACCAACACATAGGTATAAAGATGAGGATTCATTCCCTGATAATAATTTCTTTTCTAACAAAAGCAATCTGTTTTATGAGGGACTTACACTCATTTGGTTGGAAACGACCAACAACTAAACATCGTAGACTTCCATGAAAAACACGCTACACTACAACTTAGCAACGAAAATCGTCCGAGATGAAAAGGTGTCGCGTGTTTCACCCGCATAAAGGCATTTATCGTCTCATCAAAACAGCAGCCAGTTGATATGGAGAACTGGGCTTGTACTAACTAAAAGGTTTTCAGGGGAATTCAGACTCCTGAAACTGTTGCCTTTCTCTACAGTACATAATCAAACAATCGGAGTCGTCCGCATCATCGCTAATGAGAATGTCAGTACAGAAAGTAGGACAGAAATTGCATATAAAAGAGTTGGCACTGTTGTGACTATTTTTGCAGGCCCACGGAAGATTACTAATCGGGAATAGTGACAATCGCAAACAAAAGTTAATACATGACTCATGTCATAAAAGTACTTATGTAAGTATTTACAAAAGATGCACTAGTTTTGGCTAAGCAAAGCACCACAAGTAGTGAAAGGGTTCTGATTGTTGCGACAGAATAAACTGCAATTAAGGATCCTATCACCTTTCTGAAATGGTTGAGAGCTGACAGTGTCGTATCGTCATAAAGTACTTCCCATTTCAAAAACATGCGCAAATGTAGAAGCAAATTACAAATTGCTGATATGCAAAGCAACATTATGCAGCACAAAATAATAAAAATTTAAGCAATAATGTTTGACAGGAACATGAAGAGTCTAGTGGTTATGAAACAGCAAAAGTTATCTTTTGTTTTTGGGTACGTTTTTCACTGAGAAAGACTAGCCTGATAAGATATGATTTAATAATCACCATTGTTGTTTCAATCAATCAATGAAATTTTTTTGATGATATCTAGACATGGAAAATACATTCTGTTACAAATTAGTGTGTGTACTCTTTTAAGACTCGTTGTTCCACTCTTTGCCTTGAGCATACAAACTACTTCAGGTACTTCAGGTACTACATATTGAGTCGGTTTTCATTAATCCGATCTATTTCGTAATAATCCATTTAAGAGTACTTATTCCCATTAAATCTCGCAATTACTTTGTTCCGTATCTTCAATTAATCTCATTTTTTTAAGGTAGAAAACTTCCGAGAGGACAAGATTACATGTCCTTCTCTTCCTAAAATACATGTAGTGTACTTCATAGCATATGTGACTCTGCTTACCTCTTAATACGCTTAACTTGAAGAGGATATCCTTGAGGGAACGCGTTAACTCAAATTTTATTATGCAACAACATAAACAACAATGAAAAACTATCGAATTGTGTCAACCAACAAAATGATATACCACTCCTAGTCTGCAAAAAAATCCACGATATATTTTTTTCTCTACCTATTTTCTTCCATACTCCTTCTTAAAATTTTATTTTTCCATAAACACTTTTCAGACATTACTCAACACTCATAATTCATTAGCATATTAACAATGAACGTGCCACCATGCATCACCACCACCGATTTTAACAATCGAATCTGTTTTGTAAAAAACAGAATTCATCACCATAAATAAAACACCGCACCAGCAACCGCATCCAAGAAACAAGGACTGACCAAGCATCAATCTCATCTCATCCCGTGACAAAAAACGCATTAGTGCTAAAGCAGGTAGCAATAAAGCAGCAAGCAAGGTTTTCTTGTTTCCTTTGATCTTCAAAGTTGAAAGAAAGGCTGTTGTGATGTTACAGCGTGAAACATTTTGTTACCTCTTGACAATCACACACACGCACACTTCAATCCTACTACTCCTACGACTTCTTCTCTGCTTTTGTCAGATCCCACTTTAAAATAATATGAAATTATTTCATGACGATGACGATTATTATGACGACCAAACAACCATGCCAAATTGTCAAAAGTAGGAAAAATAACGTTTTCAGTTGTGCGGAGGAGGTGAAAAAATGCATTGTAATTTTTTAAAAACTTTTAGAAGCCATTGGTCTTCCAAACCTTCAAAATGCGAAGTCGGAGTCATCATACTTTGTTGTGAAGGAGCATGTAGATTATAAATTGAGCACACAATACGTTGGAAATCTGCTTCTTCACTCATTTTACAAAGCGATGAGATAATAATGAGTATGTAATTAACTAGAAAAGTGATTAATTTCAGCTCGCTTCAAAAGCCTGGAGTATGAAAACTGATGTAAAACTGGTGGAATGAGAGTAAAAGAAAAAAATTCTCAGCCTAGAAATTTGAGATCTTATACTCAATTTGAATTTCATGTTAACTGGCTACTCTACTACTACTCAATCCGAAAATGCGAGAGAAGATCATGTTTTCGACTTGTGCAGCAAAATGCCTACGCATACTACGTTTTACATGTATCACATACTCATGTTTGTTGTTAAACAGATAGTTTATTAAGTTAGCGCTAATTTCATTTCTAAAGATTCGAATAGCATTAGTAGGAAAATAAGCAAGAATATTGTACTCCTCTTTTCTAAAATCTCTGATGATAGTAGTGCATAATTTAATTAATCCGTAAAAGCGGTCACGGTTGTCGCCACATGCATGGATGGAAGGATACACTAGCAACTATTAATGGCCTATTATCACTACGCATTTATTTGGCATTCAATTGGCGCATCCAAGTTCTAGGATTTCTTGTTCGAATTACCTAACAAAGTTTTCGATTTCGGTAGCTACAGTATTCGACAACATGGTTAAACTTGACGTTATTTATTCGTGAAAAATGAAAGCTATGTTTTTGGCGCATTCTGAGCTTAGTACATACATAAATGTGGTGATAATAGATATATATTTTGACACATTGTAATGTTCTCTAGGAAACGTGTTTTTTGACAGAGGAGCATTGATACAAAGTACCTTGTTGACAATACTAACCAAGAAAGACAAATCGCTGATAATGAATCCCACCTGCAGCCAACCTACGATCCACTGCTTACTACTACGATTATTACCATTATTACCTATTATCACATTCCCACAAAAACAACAAGCTATTCTACATTTTGATAGGTTTTAATTTTGTAGTATTTTCGTAAAAAAATTTTGTAACAACTCCATATAGCTTGCAAATTTGCAAAAAAGAGGCTGCTGAAGATACTTTTTTGAGAGATGCTGCTTCGTTAAAAAAGCGATTCTCAGAATAACTCAAGAAGATTTGTAAAGTTACCAGCACCCTACATACACTTTGTCAAAATACCCCAATGTTGGCTCTAAAATGGTCGATAAAATCCTAAACTAGCTTTGCAATTGCATATATTTTACAGTTGCCTGATGGTTGTCTTTCTCTGCAAATTTTATGGCTACGAACTTATAGAAAACGAAAGTACAAGAAGTGTGTGCAGCAGAAAATGCATTACATAAGTACGAATGTATTAAATCAACGGTATGACCACTTCATACCTAATTTCAGACGAAACGGAAGCAAACATTATGCATCTTCAGAATATTATGCGAATGTAGTGTAGCAGTGCAGTGTGCAGACAGATTCACCAACTGTCATGCCAAATGTTGCCAATAACCGAGCAAAACATTTACTTTTGCCTATAGTACCTGCATAAATAACACATTATTTATGGATAAGCGTAAGTACTACTTATAAACCATCATAAAAGCTCTTGATCGTCTTCGTGAATAATTTTAAGTATGTGGCTGTTTATTGACCAAGCAATGCAATGTACCATGCCATTAAACCGTTTTCAAGATGTCCAAATTCTTTTGAAAGTCTCATGGTCCGTATGTGACTTTTTATGAGCTAAAAATACATACCTACCTACATGTATGACGCTATTTTTAAATATGTGATAAACACCAATACCAACTTATAGTCCTCGCAAGTAAATTTGCTGCCCTTTAATACTGAAAAAAACTTGCACAATGGCAACTTTTAAACTTTTAAAACATTCAGAGGTAATGCTGTCACTGTCACACATGTAACCACACACACACGAAAATAGTACCGAATGCTAACAATGTTTCAATACTGCAAAACTGTCCATTATTGGCTACCAATAGAAGATTTCCTATCAAAGTTTTACTTCATAGCATTAAAATTTAACGATGGGAATACACTTATTGAATGTTTCAATTTCAAAAGCCCGTAAGGTAATAATACACAGGTATCAAAAACTTTTAAAACATGAACGTTGTTATGTAAGCTTTACAAAATATAGGCAAAGCAAAATCTTGGTGCTTACCTTCATCATGATTACTTTACTACTTCCTCACATGTACCAGAAACCACGAATCCATCAGTTACCTACATTTAAGGCCTGTATTTCTTGGCGTCATCCTCCTCCTCTTTGAAAACTGAAGAAGGTCTTCTCCTCGTATATAAACAAGTTTGGTTTTCATATTCACTCCTCAGTCGTTGTTCAACAACTTTTTTAAAATCTCATGGATTTTTACAGTACACGATATAACTGTTTTAGAAAGGTTGGAATATACTTATAAATTGTATAGTGAAAAATAAATTTATAATTGTGATTGTGAAAATAACCATAAATGAGAGTCCGACGGATTTTCTTTCATTAAAAACACTTAATGTATCAAAAACATTTTCGACAGAAACATTAAGACAAAAATGGTGGTTATTTTATAAGTGCAAAGTAGTTTGAACACGTTTCCAGCGAAACATAGCCCCAATATATGGTTTTAAGTTGGAAGCCCGATTGTTATAATAAATTAATAAAATCTCTCTTTAGAGTTGCACAAGTGATTGTGTACTTACAACGTTAAAAGAAAGAAGGGATAAAGGGGGATAATTTCTATGAATTCTTTACTTTTTGGATGTCAGGCTTCCTTTAATTTCTAAACAATTAAATATTCCTCTTCTTAAAATGCAAGTTTACTAACAAAACATTTCCCACTTCCTTTCTGTTAAGCCACGCGTACCAAGATTTGAAAGGAGAATAGAAAGCTGTTTAAAAGTTGGTCTGTGTTAGTTTCCAGCTTGACTTTGAAAAGGAAGAAAGAAAAGGACGCAATCATTCAAATCGTTCTCTTCGTTGGACAAAACAAGCAACACAACGACCGAGATGGGATGATTACAATAACAAATCTTTTGTTTGATTTTACTCTTAAGCTGCGGAAACACATTGTATCTGTGACGGTGAAAGCAAAAACGAGTGTTGAAGAGGAAATCGATGAAAGTTTTCAATTCAAACTGTATGTTCTAAATTAAATGGAAATTTTATGTATGGTTCAAAGTACATGTCTGACTTTTCATGGAGATTTTTAAAAATAGGAGGAATTTAAAGAATTAAAAAAAAGCATTGCACACGAGTGACTCCAACTGCGACTTGTTTTCCTTTCAAGCTTTTTTGAATAAGGTTGTTTGTTTGGTGTTGTGTCTGGGATTTTGTATAAACTGTAGGTTTATTGGAGCATTGAAAGATTTTTCTTTCTGGAGGTTTGGAATAAAAAAGCAGCATTGAAAAGTTAGTTTTTTGAGAAAAGGAACGGGAGGACAAAGGAGAGAATAGAGGAGGAGGGAGGTGGTGGCGGAGTGGGTCGAATCAAAATTGGGAAGTTGGTTGAGAAGAAGTGGAAAGTGTTGGTGGAAGTGGTTCAAAGACGAGTGGAGAGAGTGGCTTTTGAAGATACTGTAAAAGTTGAAAAGAGGGAAAGAAAAGGTCACTGTTGGACCAACTACTTGAATTTAACGATAAACTTTGTGGAAAGAAGTGGAAAGCATGGTAATGATGATGAAGCTGGGAAGTGTATGGAAACAGGAGGGAAGCTTTTTGGTAAGTCTTTGCACATGTATTTTTTGTATGCAATTTTTTGGAATAAATAAAAGTTGTTTGATTGTTGAAACTTGGTTGCCAATCAAGAAAGAGGTTTGCTGATAGTGATGAATGTACTGCTGAGCTTAATAATTATTCGTGACAAAGTATTTATTTATCGCTACGATAAGCAAAAGCTCCCTTTAATTGTAAGAGTGTGGTACATTTTTGTAGAAACGACATGAGTGACTCCAGTAAATTCGATATTTTTTTCTAATGAAATTCTCATGATCCCCCCTGACAACTGCGTCTCACAATAATGAACGTAGTCGTTGCTGTGATCCAATTATGCAGTCTTAATTTTAATAAAAGAGTCACGTATCCCACAAATACAGCCTTAGCTCTACAATAATTCTTTTGAAGTATTCTGGTTCTGTGACCGCGATAAGCCTATTATTACAACCATTGACATTGTTAATCGGATCTCGTTTTTTGTTAAAGTCTTTTTAGACTTGCTCTTATATAATCTCCCGATGACGATGGTAATAATGGCTTAAAAGTTATGTAATAATTACAAACTGAGCTCTATCTTGAGCGTTGGGAATATGCATAATGTTAAAGTTTCACAAGTCCCCCGAGTGGCTCGTGTTTGAATAGGTTCAATTTTTTGCAATCTTCACCTCCAAAGCCTATTGTGAACAAAATAATTGCTGTTGAAAACAGTATGAAGTATTTTGTATATTTAGTATTTTTCTTCTTTTACTACTTACTCTAAACCTTTGCCGTAAATTTCTGGTTTGCATTTTTCCTAGAGCTTCTTCTTTCTTCTATTTTTCACTACATCGTTTCTCCTACTGAGCCAATATGCCGATCCGGTATTTGCAGCTTCATCTTCTTCACCAACCTTACCAAGACGAGCTTTTGTTCATGGAAGTAGCGAAGGACTGAAGAAATCTACATCCCTGATTTCCACGTCTTCTAGTCGGCGTAAGGAATGGAAGGTTTCCCCTGTTTCCCTAAACACATCTCGAAATGCGAGACAAGTTCCGGAAATCCCTGCTCTTTACTCAGCTCCGCAAAAAATCCCAACACCAGATCTTCCAGCATTGTACTCCGCACCAAAAATCAGCTCAGATTCGGAAGATACGCAGAATGAGGTGGACTCGAGGCAAGTCACTACTGAAATCACTGTCGGCGATGGTGCTGATGAGGAAGACGAAACATCATCGGAAGACTATCAATACGGTGTTCCCACAGAAAAGTATCCGATGATGAGTGATGACTCCAATAATAATCAGGAGGACTCGCCCAATAACGAATACCCAACGGATTCCCCCTTGCCGCAAGCAACATACCTACCACCACCAGTTGGCAGAACAAATGATGTAGAGTTTGATGAAGATGAAGAAAATAATGCTGACGATGAAACAACTGAAGACTCCTATTCCGCGTCTTCTGGAGGATACGGTGATAAGAGTAACAACGAGCCTAGTTCCCAGTACGGTCCTCCTCAACCAAATAACAGAAAAAATGGGAATGGGAACGGTGCCAAAAAACGAAAAATGCAGTCCTCCCCCACCACCTCCATGTCCTCACGTGGTGGTAGTAATAATAGAAGCCCTTCCGACCAACAGCAAATTGAAAACAGTCTGCAACCAATGACCCGTCAAAATCATCATCAGGTAACAGTGGAATTTTTGTTCTTTCTCTGCGGAAAAAAATCATGTCCATTCAGTAATAGAAAATATTCGAAATTATATATATATTTTATCATCACCGCATCACTAGACATTTTTTTAATAGTTGGCCACTGGGACATGGAAGAATTATTATTATGACTCTCTCCAGCAAGTTTTGAAACAAGTCTTTTAACAAAGAGTAGAGAAATATTGTCGACAAGACTTGAGAAAAATTTAGTTGCTTTCATTTTATTCCACAATGGAATTGTTTGCCGTATAAGCTCACTTTTCCTTTCTCGTCATCATCATCATCCGTAAAAGTGGAGAGAAGAAAAGGAATAAGAGAGAAATGATGGGAGGAGGTGAGCATAAATCACAGTCATAGTTCTTGGCGAGTGAGCATAAAATTGGTGTAGTGGTGATGGTCGTTGTGTGAACCTTATCGAAAAAAGGGAATAGCGTCATTATTCGAGATCCTATAACTTTTACTGCATTAGTGCATCCCAAGGAAGGATAAAGGGAAGAAAAAAACTATCATGCGAAAAAATCTATAGGAAGTAAAACCATAATAATATATATTTTCAGGCTTTTTAGTTGAAATCCTTTACAGCAATCATTATTAGCTTTGTCTTTAGCCAAAAAATTTCGTTCCAAAATTGTACATCCAGAGATTTCCATGTACTACAATTAAAGCTAATTCTAGATATCTTTAAAGATCTTGAAATACTACATGCTGCTAAGCCTAACTTTCTGTCTAAAATGTCTGGTTTAAATATACCGCAGGGGATGCAAATAAATTGCAAAGAAAAAAGGTCCTGTTAAAACAGTCATGATGAAAATGTCCCTTTTCTGGTAGAGTACTGAAAGCATACATCTTCCGCTGATCTTTCCTCCTTTTTTATTTCCTCAGACTTTTATTTCATGGTCAGTGATGTTTCTGGAAATAAAGGGGCGTATCGCGTATTATTTCGCCGGTATATAGAAAAGGGAAAAATACCAAATAACCTTTCACTTTGATTCTCTTTTTTCACGAGCAGATTTATCATTGGTAATAATGATGATGGTGGAATTGCAAGTGGTTTCTAGCTTCAACTCTCTATCCATCTATTAAAGTGCTTCCAATTCTTTTCGTCTTGCCTTATTTGTACTAGCACTGGTGCTGCACTGCACCAATCTATAAAGAAGCCACAAAAAATTGGAAGTAACTTCTGACGGCTCGGTTTGTTGCGTTGGTGGAAGAAGAAAAAACAACTTTTCTAAAAGCATTTGATATCTCCTCCAGGGTGTGTTCTTTCTCATGGCTGTTATGTAATTCATTTCAAAAGCCATTTTAACTTTTAATTTAAAAGTAAAAGTTCCTAAGGATTTCAGCATTCAAATTAAATATTTTCTTCCGAGTCTTAATCGCATAATTTACATCGGTCTGGGTAACATACTGCTTGACCACTTGTAAATTTATTGTTCCTGTCTATATTTGCACACCCTGACACAAGACGAAGATGTCAATTAAAGTACGCAACTTTGATTTGTTATTTTTGTTTTTAGTCTCTTCTAAAGTTCATTTCCTTGCTTTGCTGTTTGTCTTCACAAATAGTCAACTTTGTCCGCCTCTAAGGACAAATACGCATGAGACAAAGACATGAGAAGAGCATTCCCAATCTCGTCATCACCAACCGCCATCATTAAATCAAAATCATCATCATGATCGATTCGGACTCATTAACTCTTACAAAATATCTACACATCCGCACACTCCTTTTTCCATGGAACATTTGCCGTCATCATCACCACGGAGAATCTAAACCATTCAAATGGAGAATCCCTTCGAGAATGTGTACTTGTCATGTAGTCAGGCAAAGACTTAAGAGTATTTATATGGACTTGTTTCTTCCTCTTTTATTTTCATGATTACTGCAAACAAGACCTACAGTATGTACGAATAGAGCTGCAGAAGATT
>JAQIXX010000055.1:0-111495 GCA_034700605.1 Willowsia nigromaculata
GGGTGACACTGGTGTCACCGACTTTGAGAAAGTTTACTCCTCTACAGCTAACGGTATTATTCCTGTGACCAAGTACGTTTCAAAATCGAGTGGATTAACAGTTTTCAATGCGGAAATTGAAGGTCCCATTGTATCTGCTTATATTTGCGTGGCTACTCGTGCTGTAGATGATAATGGATTGCCCCATACCCTCGAACACTTAATATTTCTTGGCAGTGAAAATTACCCATACTCTGGAGTTCTCGACAAACTAGCTACGAAATGTCAAACGTCTGGCATTAATGCATGGACAGATGTGGACCATACTTGCTTCACACTTAACACTGCTGGAAGTGACGGGTTTTGTCAAATTTTGCCGATTTTCATGGACCACATTCTGTATCCTCTTTTAACAGACGCCGCATATAAAACGGAAGTTTATCATGTGGGTGGGCGAGGAAATGATGCGGGTGTTATCTATGCAGAGCTTCTAGCAATGGAAGGTTCCAGCTATAGCAAAGCCACGGATGCACTTTTTAAGGAATTATATCCTGCGCATTCGGGTTATCATTGGAATGTTGGTGGAACATTGGAAAATTTGAGAGAGTCATGTTCCAATGAGCTGGTATTGCTTTTTACATTAATTATTATTTTGCTGTTTACAGATTCAAACTCAGATTTAAATTTTGCAGGTGAGAAAATTTCATAAGAAGTTCTACCACCCTCGCAACATCTGCGTCGTAATTTGTGGTAAAGTTGATCTGAAGCGAGTATTTAGCTCTCTGTACACTGTCCTTAGTAAAAAAAAGGCTGATAAGAAAGGGATGGATTCCAAGCCTGATCCAGAGACGGTGAAACCTTGGCTATTAGACGAGCAAATGGTTATCTCTGATGTTTCTGCTGCAGTACAAAAAACTGTGCAATATCCCTCAACGGATGAGGAAAGTGGGTGTTTAGCTACGGTGGGGTTTCTTGGACCATCCGTTATTTCCGCTGATTTGATGGAAACATTTGCTCTCATCATTCTTTTCAAGTATTTGTCAAAAGGCGCAACTGCTCCATTGCAGCAGACATTTATTGAACGGGAAACAGGATTCTTGGCCAGCACATTGGACTTTAACGTTTTAGAATATAGTCGCACCGCATTTCTTTTCGAGTTCGAAGGTGTTGCGGTGGAAGACAAAGAAAAAATTGTGCCGCAGCTCCGTCAAGCATTGAAATCACAAGAAAAAAGTTTTGACATGACAAGAATGACGGATGTGATCAAAGCCAGCATACAAACTGAACTTGGGCTTATTGAGAATTCACCCCACAGTACTGTTGCAGAAGCATCGATAAAAGACTTTCTCTACGGGAATAATGATCCCATCAAATTTGATGGCCGTCTGAATAGAATCGGTGCACTGACGGCATTTCTCCAAAAGCCGGAGTCATTCTGGCTGGAAGTACTCAGAGAGAAGATATTATCAGTAAACTGGGTCACCATATTTGCAGAACCAAGTAGGCTATTTTTACAGAGCTTGGCTAGCCAGGAGAACAGCAGGGTTTGGCAAAGAAAGGAGCTCTTGGGGGCAAGCGGCTTATCAGCCTGCATGCACGAGTTGGATAACGCAATTCTTCTGAAGAGTCTACCAATCCCAGAAAAAATTCTGAAAAAAGTGAAACTTTCGTCAATGAGTACAATTCAGTATCATAAAATCAATAGAATTAAAAATCCAACATGGGTAACTCCTGCCGATTTTCCAGCAACTTTGTGTCTGGATGACATTCAGACAAATTTCATTTATGTGGGCTTGCTAATGGACACTTCCAAATTGGAAGACCAGTTTCGGGTCTTTCTGCCCTTGTTTAACGAAGTGCTTCTTACTTCGTCCATATTGCGGAATCCCGACAAAACGCCAAGTAAACATGAATTGATTCCACTTGAAGAGGTTACCGCTGTGCGAGACAAGGACTTGCAAAGTGTTGATTTGGAATTTGGCTTGGAGGCGGACTATCGAGGAGAAGGGGGCTCAAGATTTTCTTGTGGTAGCTACTCACATATTTTATCATTTGGTATAAACATGGAAATGGATAAAGTAGAAGAGGGCATGAGCTGGATAAGGAAAACGTTTTGGGAGACACGCATGACAATGGACAGAATCAAAATCGCTATCAATACAATGGTTGGAGAAATTTACCTCATGAAATGCGATGGAAGTCGAGTGTGTCAAGCAATTCTGAAGCATTTAATTTACAGAGAGAACAGCAATGTTGTGAATTGTAGCTTTTTATCGCAATTCAATCTTTTGCAAGAGTTGGGTGGAGGGGATGACGAAGGCCTAGAAAAAATGGAGGAATCAGTCAGAATTGCATTTGAGGCTATTCTCAAAGTAATCACTGAGCCTACCAACATTTCTCTTCATATTGCCACGAATGTCCAAAAGCTTACTGGAAAATTGGAACAACTCCCATGTGGATCGTTGGGCAATTTATTGAAAACTTGCTTTCCCTTTCAAGACTGTACTGAAACGGAGTTGAGAAGCGACTTTGCAAATTATCCTGATACGAATTGGATGGTCCCCTTTCTCCAAACGGAAGATTCAAATCCGAGGAAAAATCAACTTATTTTTGGGCTACGCAATCTTGATGCTTTTTCGTATTTGGCAATGATTGGACCTGGACCATCATCCTACCTGGATTCAGATGTTCCTGCCCTATTAACCACACTGCAGTATTTTACACAACAAGGTGGACCATTGTTTCGTATCATTAATGCGAGTGGTAATTTCTGCGAGTACAATGTTGTAACCAGAATCAATGAGGGGCTAATTTATTTTCATCTTTCCAAATGTGTGGATATTGTGACTGCGTATTTTTTATGCTTAGCAATCGTCACAGATCATGGAAAGTCCAGTCCCTGGTCGGAAGATCTCCTGGTTTCCGCAAAGAGTTCACTCATATTCG
This sequence comes from Willowsia nigromaculata, assembly GCA_034700605.1. Classification (NCBI taxonomy): domain Eukaryota; kingdom Metazoa; phylum Arthropoda; class Collembola; order Entomobryomorpha; family Entomobryidae; genus Willowsia; species Willowsia nigromaculata. Next base: position 2,926 of record JAQIXX010000055.1, read on the forward strand.
ACTGTTTAGAGACGGAAAGGACACCTTTATCCCTGGCCGCAAATTCTTGTTTAGACTATTTTAGAAATGTTCCGGGAACGTTCATACGAGACTTAATTACGAAAATTGCAAAAGTGAGCATGAAGGAGGTCAAGAAAATGACGAAGAAGTATTTGGACAATCTGTTTTACGGTACGAGGGAAAATTATGCTACCGTAGTCGTGTGTCCAGACGAAATAACCGAGTTGGTACAGAGGGGTTTAGAAGCAAGGGGGAAACCAATGCGAATTTTACCTTCATTGGATGAATTGTTTTAATTAAGGACAATTAATGTGAATAAAAGTTAGCTTTTGTTGTGCTTTTTATATTTTAAAAATCATTTTTTATTTAAAAAATTTTAGTAACAATAAAATTAAAATTACACGATGAAAACGCTTAAAATATAAACAAATATGTGACTTAAATTGAGAAATAAATGCCAAGAAAAATTAAGTCAATAATAAAATTGCTTGAGCAAAGCTTTGCTGGCTGGTATATGACGCAGGATAAAGGTAGATTTTTTGGGATGCAGGAGCAGCTAAGTATCCAGTCTAGTAAAACCAATTAACTTATTGCATATTGTATGTTTATTTGTTGCTAGTATTCCATGAAATTATGTGTGTAACAAATATGTAAGCTTACAACGCACGTGGAGACATTTATAAGATGAAATTAAGTAGGAATGAACAATGAACTTCACAAGATATTTCAGACCAATTATGGTATTGTGCAAAACAAAAGGCACAATACAAAGTCGTCATAAATAAATGCATACAAAAACTACTATTCAAAATCCTAATGAGGGTTATTCCCACAGTAAAATGCACGTGCTAGTTTAAAAAACATTCGTTCATTTGTCTTGTACACCAAAACAATACTGCTGTAATTTAGATGGGTATGGGTTGACCACTAAGGGGCACACAAGCCAGCATGGGAAGACATGGGTTAACGTCAATGGGACAAAACGGGTAAACGAAATCACATTTATATCCAGGCGAACACTTATCGCCATTTATGCCGCAATATATTCCTGGTGTTTCTCCATCTATGAAGCATTAATGGAAAACGTTATTTGAATCCCATAACGCTGGATTTTATAAGTCTAAGACCTTACAGTGAAGTTGTACTCCATTCGGGACACACATCGCTCTCAGTGGACATCCCGGAGGATTCATATAAGGTCTTGGTTGACAGTTTGATGGATCCGGAACAGCTATGCAAGTTGTGTTAGTTATGCACAAAACTGCAGCACATGGATTGGTTGGAATGCCTAAAGTAAAAGATGCACAATTAATTGTATGTTTATGTTTTTTCAACGCTCCTTCTTATAGCCAAAAGCGATAGTTATCGTGGTTTATTTACCGTCATCGCAAGTAGCCCCAATAAACAGATATATCAAAACAAAGGTTATTGACGCAATTAGTCTTCTTCCAGAGCTACATTTATTATTCATGTTGACTAACATTATTTCCAATTTAGTATAATTTACCAAAACCTTCAGGAATAAAATGATTCTAAACGTATAAACTTTAAGCCAACAACTACTGGAACAACACAAAAATTTTTAAATGATGGTGCAGTGCTCTCTTCTATTTCATCTAAACGTACAATAACCCTACCCAGCACAGTATGTAGTAGTTTAAAAATAACTTTTTGTTTTATGAAAGAAACGGTACATGTTTGCTTTTCCCTAATCCAATTGCATGGTAAATGCATGAAGGTATCAAGAAAAATCCAGTTATGTGCATTTTGTGTTCATTGCACCTACATTAGTTATTAGTGCATTTTTGTTTTAATGAGGGCAAAAGTCTTTCTTCTTGATGGTTCATTACATTTTTACGTACACGCATAATTAAAAATTCAAAGTTACGATTAAGTTAATTCATGTCACGTTGTACTAATACTTGAGTTTTTATTGTATAAAATTAGACTGTTTTTGTACATTCGTGGTTTCATTTCCTTAATAGGCTCATTAATTCCTTAGCTTCGGCTAATTTCACACTTTTTAGTAACAAATAGAAAAATCCTATAAATATTATCGCAAAAGTCGACCCATACGCATACTTTGATCTAGGATCTGGAGCGTAGTTACTCTTTTGGAAGTCGTGATGAATTTTCAAACTCTTGTGCTGGTACTGGGCAAGGTCCCTAAGTCTTTCTGAAAGTTCAATCCAAATATGACTCTTTTCCTTCAAGTAGCAGTGGTCTGGTGACACTGAGCTGCTGGTTTTTGGATCTTCATCGTTGTTATTACTCTGTTCAACGTACAGTTGTCCAACCTCCCATGCAACACATCCCAGAGAACTCGTATGCATACAGGAAACAAATTTGTCCGTCACAATTCTGTTGATTATGCGATAGATATTGTCCAGTAAGAACTGAAGTCCCCCTTCCTCCTCGGAATCAACTAAATTTTCTTCTTTGAGCAAATCAATCAAGTCTTTACATGTTAGAACCCCTGAAAAAGTTGAAAAATTTAGAGAATTAGCCTAAAACGTTCAATTAAAATTGACACTAGTGCATGGCTGGTTAATTTAAAAATGTATCACCTTTAGTTTTTCGCATTCTCTGTACAAAACTGTGTAATAGGTCAATATTTTTCATTGAGTCAATCAGACTTAGCGTTTCACTAAAAAACCTGAGTTCACAATTAGAAGGTAAATGAACTTCTCGAAACGTTGTGTCAAAGTGGAACGTGTGCTGGAAATCGTGCATTGTAATGACTGGAGACGTAAGTGTCGGCATTTTTCTGTGATAGTACAATGTAAGATTTGCAGAATGCTTATATGGACTACGATTTTGAAACTTTATTAGATATGACAACTTTCCGACAGAGAAATTGAGAATGAATGGATTTTCAGGGCGTATCTCTGTAAATATACTTTAGTCTTGCGTCACGTGGTTTATGTAGGTAGACGTTTGCTTGAGGTCAACATTGCGATTATCATGCAATAATGGTAGTAGTTATGATTGCTACAGATATTTTCAAGCACAAGGCATAATATTATTTACGCGTTCCACTCTCTAATGTGAATGTGGATATGACGGAATGAGTAGATGAGCTTTTATTGAGATTTCTGATTCCCCTCTCCATTGATGCGTGAGCATTAGTATCTCATTACTGCTTATATATTTTCCATTTTTAAACATAGTTTATCTTTTGTTTGCAAATAACTGGAAATGCTCCCCACGTATTCACATTTACATTATGGGAGGTAGTTTAGTTTAGAGTGTATGGTATGGGATAGCAAGTGGAACCACTTATAACATCATTATCTCTCGAAATTGGTTCCTTGTTTGGCTTTTGTTTGAACTGCCATCAGAACTCGGCACGATGTGCATTCAGAATTTCGCAACCAATCAAATAATAAGGATAAAACCCAATTACGGCAACTCCGGAATAAGTGTAAAAACACATTATAAATATTTTATTATTACTGTTACATGTCTACAATCTGGCTATCCCGGCTTTCTTACGTAAACTCTCGCGAATTTTGTCAGGAATTAAAAATCCTGGCGTGCATATCGCTTCCACATAACAAAGTTGCGTGAGGTCGCAATGTTTCACTTCAGTGCAGGCTCCCTTGAAAGGACAGTCTTTGAGAGAGCAACTATGTGGGGATTCTGATTTGGGGAGAACGAAGCAAAGGTTTATAGCGTTTTATCATCAATCAGTAATCAGTCTTACTCTGCTCGCGTGATGCAACCTTTTATGACCAATCCGCACCTTTCTCATCGACACACACATATTTCCAGAAGATTTCACACGATTTCTGTGAAGTGCTAATGCAATTTCTTCGACTTTGGTTGAGTAGAATGGAGTATGTCTTTCCTTTCTCACATAATCTTGCTCCTGTCGGATTCATTTTAGTCCAGAGAATTCCCTAAAAGTATATTATTTTTATTATTAGTAACATGAAGGATATTAAACAGGTTTTTTATCCCTCACTATTTTTAATATTTAGTTTTTCAATTTTCAATAAAATCCACATTACTTTTCAAGGCCAATTTGCAAAGTAAATTACATTATGTGTTTTAAAGCATGAATGCATAAAATGTTTTCTTGTTTTATCTCACATCATTGGGAAGACATTCATGCACCATCATGGGCGACTCTCTTCGATTCTTTTGGCGATTATTGCTGCTTTGTTTCATCCAAGAAACACAGATTTCATCTTGGGAGCATCTACCTGGTCCACAGGATTTTCCCAACGCAGGAGTTCTCGCAGTCGTTGTTTTTATTGTTGGCAGTGGTGTTTGTACAACCAATAATGAAGGAAACGGTGTAACAGGTTCATTGCTGCTTTTCGCATTTGAGGCAATATTGTTGGATTTGATGGAGTTCGGGAAAATCTGAGCAAATGAAGGATTGTTGGTATTGAAAATGGTGGGATTGCAGTTTTCGATGCATGTCGTATTGACTGATCCTGCATATCACAAAACAGCAAAACAAAAATATTTTTTATCCAAACTCCGGGTTTTATTCTGATGCAGAAATGGAATGTGTACATGTATCAAACAAACTTTGATTCATCACCACAGCAGGCACCGTGAAATTGAGTGGCATTACACTTTGAACTGTTATCGATTGTCCATCCTCTAAGTTATAGGATTTTAGAAAACATACTATTGAGTAGGATACGCAAAATTTTTCATGATGATGGCTTAGCTTAAACTATTTGATATTACACAGCTTACGATCTTTTATGCCATCCAATCGGATTCCAAACATTCCCGAAAAGACAAAACTTGCCTTCAACACTAATGGAATTGCTGTTGTTATTGTTGGGGCCATTTTGATTAAAAATTGAATTATTTTGCCTTACTAAACTAAGAAAACCAACCACACTACACACACCGTGTGCAACCAAAACTTTTGCTCTTGCTCTTATCGATGAAAAGTTAAGGTTGATAGAATTAGAACGCTAACATTTTGCTACTTGATTTATATTTTACAACAATGAGCAGGCGGCCAATACGTCCCCCACCCCTGTATTGCATTTCATCAGTCAAGCCCTTCACCATCGTATAGCCTTATATATCAACAATGACATCAGGACTGAGACCTTCGCCTGCTAGATCATCTCATCATAGTGTCGCTAATTTTCTTGTTCTGTTAATGTGAGTGCTCACGAACACAACGCATACTGTTGGATGAAAAATAAGCACATAAAAACAACCATGATGGCCATATTAAAAAGATTTTTGAAAGTCAATTTTAATTTTAAAGCTTCATGTTTATCATACATTGTAATTTTATTATTATTTACTCTTTACGAGAAACAAATTTAATCTTTAAATCATCCTAAAGTACAAGCATAAACACTTAATAATTTTTTTGTGGTTTACATCATTTTTTGCATTAAAGTCATTTCAAACGTTTTATTAAGTCTTGTGTCTGATCGCACAAGTGTAATGACTTGTCTATAAAATAAAATCTAATGAATGAATAATATATAGGCAGATGTTTAGGTAGGTAGACCATGTAAATAGCATATTATTTTACACTTAAGAATATGACAAGGAAAAATATACAAAGGTAGACAATCGCAAAAAGGGATAAATTCACGTACCTATGCTTAAGACATTGCTGCTGATTGTGGTAATGCACAATGTACCTATATAATTACTTTTTAGTAATGATAATAAAAAGCAAGATTATATTTTCTTCTTTTTTTTTTCTTTTTCACACACCTACACAACTATTCTAAGCATCATAAACTTTACTCCTGCATGCATGCATAACGCGTACGTGATTAAATTTTACTTAAAAGCAGTGTCTGACATTGACATACATCTCATATTCAAAGCTAAAAACTTGTAATAAATCTCTGGAACTCTAAACTAAACTAAGTTCCATTATTTTAAACGAAAGGCAAGTTGTCGTACATAATGACATCAAAATACATTTGCACACACAATTCTCAGCTACTCAATTCTAATGTTTGTAAAAATGTAAACAGTTGAAAATGGGAGGAAATCATTGAATTGATTTCCTTATATTTTGCTGCTTTGTTCACCCGTTCCACTTGCTCCTGTATCAACAGTTTTTGTGTCGGGTTTGGATGCGGATGTCGATGATAGAGCCAGATCTGTCGTCGTTCCTTGTTCCTACAAAGTAGTATAATAATAATAATTTCACAATCATATAGCAATCATAGTTTTTGCTAATCGACATTTACCTTTGATGCTTTGATTAATGCCTTCACAACACGCTTCCTTTTTTCTGGCTCAATGCTGGGGCTACGTGCACCTTCAGGGATAACCGATGGTATTGGTGACGGCAATGCAGCACCAGCCCCCTGCTTGGTTGTTGAAGAGGTAGGTTGAGTTGTAACCGTTCCACTTTTTCCTCCAGCAGCGAGATCAACTTCCTCGCTAATTTTAATCACAGGGATTTCTGACCTAGTTGACGCGACCGAGTCGGTGCAAGATGGCTTTCTTGCAGCAATGGGAGGTTTTTGCTTTACAGTGGGAGCAACAGTAATGACACCACCGCTTTGTTTTGTAGTTCCAGCTTGCTGATCCTCAGGCAATGATGCCTGGTCGACATCTGTAGCATTGCCATCATCTTCCCCTCCCCCACTGGAGGTTGGCTGGTGTTTTGCCTTCAAGGCAGCTCGTTTTGCAGCTCCGGCGAAACCAGTCATTTTGCCAGTGGTCAAAATGGATGACCTCTTCTCTTGCCCACTCCCTCCACCACCACCACCAGCCATGCTACTCGCTCTACTAGGATCCTTATCTTTCGCAGCCATCGGGATAAGCATAGCCCACTTTGCCAAAGGAGTCTCATCCTTCTTCTTCCCTCCTGCCAACTTGAACATCTTCCTTCTTTCTTCGGTTCTCTCTCGGCGCAATTGTATTTTCAAATCATTATTTGCCTCTCGCAATGCATTTGTCAAAGACAACAAGTAGTAGATAATGAGAACCAGGAGGAGGAGTAAAGGGATAACGATACCCGGCGAGGCGATATAGTCCAATACTTTGTGCATTGATTTGGGTAAAGCATTTAGCAGTGCTTGTGTGAAAATATGATAGATTCTTTCGTAGTGGGAAAAAGGACCACAATGCCACGAAGGTTCCAACCATACAACTGCGTATGCCACAGGTAAGGTGCAGAGGAACAGCATGAAGAGCAGTAGGGCAAAATAGAAATTGTTGGATCGAGAAGCTCGGAATACGGTCTCATGGGGTACATTACAAGTCATCACAGCCCAGCTGCGGATGTACAGGAGTATTACGAGTTTGACAAGATTTAAAGTGGGCAGGCCTGGTGAGAAAAACATGCCCATCCAAATCATCCCTTGGTTGTTGACCAAGTGAAGAATGTTTTCGGCGATTTTGAAGTCTCCATATTGGGGAAACGTTTTCTCGAGATCCCAGCACCAGCAGGGATTCAAAATGCGGACGAGGATGGCTCGGATGAAGTCGAGAACCAAGATGAAGACCACCGTGATAATCTATTTAAGGTAAATGTACAACTTTGTGAACCAAAAATACATTTAAAATCAGCTTCACGTTTTGTTATCATATTTGATTTACCAGGTCCATAACGGTCAATTTGACAATTTCTTGACCAAACATAGTTTCCCAACAAAGTTTTCGCAGCCGTATGCTTATGTCAGGATCCATTGTGGGCACGGGTTGCGTCGTGGCTGAAATAAGAAAGTTTATCATGAATTTGGGGCAAAGTGATTCATAACCGTTTTAAAAATAATGAGTCTTACTTATGCACATGCTACTTCGTGGAATCCAACAGTTGTCAATCCTAGGTCCCATCAATCGCTCCAGTGTGCACATGATATCGGTACAGTTCAAAAACTCCTTTATATCTTTTGGAACTGTTGTTCCATCCTCGCAAACAGTCACATAGCAAGTTTTCACTTCCTTTTCGTCCACGTTCACCTTCACCGTTGTACCAAACGTAGAGTTCAAATAGGCCTGAGTCACCTTTTTCGTTTCCACTACACTTTCTAGTGTAGTGATCCATTTTGAAAAGTCCTTTATCCGGGAAAAATCAATCTCATCCGTTTTTGTAGAATTGTGAGTAAATATTAGGGTGATGATTGTCATCACATTTGTTAGAAATCTCTCCAAGTTATCTGGTGTTGGCTCCATGGTGGTTGTTGGTGCCATTGTCGTGGTGCTTGTCGATGCCATTTCTGTTGTGGTGGATGTCGTTATTTCTTCATCCAACTCACTTGGAATGTCCCCTCTTGTGGTTTGTTTGGTTATCCAATACTTTCTATTACCGTTTCCACCAATTATCAACACACCGCCAGTACCTTCCATTGGAGTAATTGCATTATTCATTTCGGATTCCTCCTCTTCTGTAGTAGTTTCTTCACCTTCCATTACCAAAGGGCCTTCTCCAGACTGCTGGGAATCAACTGGTTCCACTTCTCCACTTACCACAGGATATTTGGACCAGTCAGGTTGTGTATAATCTTCGTCTGGAGGACCTGTTGTCGTGGTCGTTGTGGATGTAGAAGACGACAAGGAAGTTTCTGCTGAGGTGGTTGATGTGCTTCCACTTGAGCTTGTAAATGACTGATCACTACCTGTTTTGCTGCTGCTTCTAGAACCCAAGTTCCAAGGAACATACTGCCGTTTTGAACGAGGCAGAGTTTCTTGCGCTTTTTTCCTTGCCTTCTTTCTTCCTAAACGTGGCTTTCGTGTCGGTTTTCCTGTGAAGCTACCCAATAGTGCTGTGAAATCTCCTGGAAGTAGGGTAGTACCCCCACCAATACTTCCGCTGGGGGTAGATGACGATCTCTGTGGATCAATTGTCACGTTCATAAACCCTGCTGCTCCCGTTGAAGCTGAAGATGAAAAGTCTCCCATGAATGGAGTTGTTTTTGCCAATGTTGGAATGAGTGTTGCTAGATAAGCGTTGATAAGTTTAATGATTATAGGAAATGCTGAGACTAATGCTGTTCTATTTTCAGGAACCCATAGACCCTGTGTGTCATTAAGGTCTATAGAAGATTGATTTGTCCAAAATGTGTAGTTTTCATTCTCTAGATATTCTGACCAAGTTTCTGAGGAAAAGTCTGCGGAAGAAGAGGATCCGCCAGAGGTGGTAGTACCATTAGTGTTAAATATCTGAGCAAGATCTGTCCTTGGTGTGAGATTATGCACCATTGTCCACCATTCCGTCATGTTAAATTTCCCTGAGGCTGTAGACGTGCCGTTAAGAAATGGAAAATTTGCAGCGGTAGTTTGAAAGTCTCCAGGGGAGGAAGGCAGTAAGGTGGTGAGATTTGCAACAAAGACTAGAACAGCTTTCGTTTCTTTAATCGCTTCATAGGAAGCATACTCATCGAGTATAGTGCAGTTGACGACTACGTCCGTGCATGGTGGAGGTTCAGTGGTGGAATAATACGTGGGCGTTGTTGTGATGACGGTTTGATTATCGCGTATACCCTGAAGTTCTTGTGTCATTGAATTTACCTTGCCGAATAAGGCAAATATGAGAGTGTACAAGTTGAGAAAGTTGAGGACCATGATTCTGTTTAAATGTAAACGAACATTCTCGTAATTGTATTAAAATAACGTTCATATATCACACCATGTAATTCCCATTACCTAGCAAGTTGCCATCTTAGCTGTTTTCGGGGATGATAGTTCTCTAGCATTCCGACCAACTCAAAAATATTCGGGAAAATGGTAGTGATCAAAGACAATGTTAGCGTAATTTCATTCTGACGCCACCAAGAATCGTCTGGCTTTACATTTTCAGAGCGCTCCACGACTTTCACTACGGCAAAAGCAGAAAACATGAGGAGAAGAAGAATGAGGAAATTGGCTAACACTCGTAAACTTATGACCTTCCAGCTGCAATAGGTGAATATATAAAACAATGCATCATTAATAAATACAGTTTAGAGAGTGACAGAGTTAAAACAAGCAACACAATGATTTTTCCGTACTTTCTTTCATCTTTTGTTTTTTCCTTCTCCTCGAGAAGAGCCTCTTTAAACCCCATTATAATGGAAGCAAAACGATTCAGAGCTGTTTCAGGATTACCAATCATGTAATCCCAGGCAGTGAATAAGCGCCACGAGAATGCGCATTCGTCCTCTTTGTCCGATAACTTTGATTGTCGAGAATTCGCAGCCATTCTGGAGCCAATTGAAAAATTATGAGGTTTAAGTAAACTTGTATCAATATATAAAGCTTTAAGCTTTACGTCATTCATACCTGCGCAAAATTGCTACAAAACTGTAAATGTAAACGCCCATGCCAGTCATAAAGTAGAACAATGGTAATGGGTACCCTTCCTTTGTCTTTTTTTGATCAGTATAATAGCCATAAAACAGTGGGGAGTGCTTCAAAAGACCTTCAAACTCCCACAAAGTACCCAAATGAGCGGCAGTACGCTCTTCAGATGGAAGTAAAATTTTCCTTTGGCCAGCCTTACTTTTATCAGCAGCTAGAATCTGTTTATTGCAAGTGATTTTTTTAGAGAGAGAAACATCATTTCCCAAGTTTGTCATTTCAGTTATTAAGATTCAATTTATGTACCTCAGGGACCATCACAAGACAAACGAGAATGGCAGAGATCACAATATTTATCCAGAAAACCCACCGAAGGAAAGTGAAATATGAGGCTACCACAGAACCAAAATGAGACTCAATGTCCTTGATGCGCTGCTCCCAAGGGACCATGTTGGCTATGAGGTTGGAAAGCTCTCTTTTTAAGTGCTGCCAGAAACGAATCAGCAAAAGCTTGAACCGAGCAATCACGTCCTTTGTGCTCTTTGACTGAGCAAGCCGTTCTTGTAATTGACCCTCGTGACGTTTCACATACTCCTTTGCCTGCTGAATGAGCTTCAACTTTCTCCTCATATCCCACGGCTGCTGTTTCACGCTGTCAAGGAGTTCCTTATGGAGGCGGATATTCTCAAATATTTGCTCCTGTGTTGCTGCATCACCTCCTTCCATTGTTATCGCAGTTCTGTGTTCCCGAAATCACATTATAATGGAAATAATCTGTTTCAAATTTGCCAATTTTAACAGAACTATCTACTTACTCGCCGGAACTTGTGGTGAAGACAGAAGATCGTCTTCTGTCGCTGTCATACGGGGATGATGTTCTTCTCTTGCCCATACCTTTCACTTTCCGTTGGGATGCTCGTCTTTGGAGAATGACATTCATCGAGGTGGAATAGTCATCTTCCTCGTCTTCATTTGGAATAAAATGCCAAGATTGTCAAGCAATCGAATTTGATGATGATCGAATTAAGCAAGAAATAGTAACAGTTTATTCTTACCTGTGAGATTGGCCGATAGTCTTGCTGGACCCACAGCTGCTCCCGCAGGTGGAGAAGTAGCTGATGCCCCACCAGGGGATGGAAGTCCAGTTCCATCGATGGCACTCATATTGTATAAATTTACTTTCACTGAAGCGTCTGAGCCCACTTTGCCACTAGCAGTGTCACCGCTACCACTTTCTCCAAAGCCATGATGCTGATGAGGTTCGGTGGACGTGCCAGACGATGGCTTATCATAATAGTCTGGGGCAAAGGACACTGATAACCTGTCTACGGATGGTTGCGGTGAACTAGGTTCTCCAGCAGCCTATTTCATTTTCATTCGAGACGCCAGAATAGAGTACACAGTGAAATCAAATTCTCAGAACACAGCTCATAAAATTTGTCGTATTTTATAAACAAATATAATGTCCCCAATTATGCATAATTATTGCTCACTAATAATATCTGCACTATACATTTAGGGAAAAGTAGGCGACAATTGAGAATGTTTATGAATTGCATGTTAGTGTACACACGACAGCTACAGCTAATAAACAATGATTACAGCGTCCCAAGAGAGACGAGAGGAAGGAAGGAAGCTAATGCAGAAGTCCATACACAAAACGCAGACTTTTTTCATGTAAACAGGGAGTGACACTATATTACGTTATGATGCTTTCTTCCTTTGTACAACACGCAACAAAACTTTCACTCCTGCTTGCTTCCTTCCGTTGTTGGTTACCTACAGAAAATCGCTGAGAACAACTATTATGATATTTTTTCATGTGTAAGCTTTCACTCTTGACGCCGCGTATGATTGACACCTTGACAAGTGTTATTGTATTATTTGCCAAACAAACTAGATCTTTAAAAGTTGTATTTTAATTATGCTAATTAAACAATAAGTACTTGTAGTTAAAAGCCTTACAATATGCTCTTATTTCCATAAAAGTAAAAAAGGTCAGTTCAAGCTATTTCTCTGATGATCCATTCTTCTAGACTACATGATACGTACTAGTGAAGTAAGCGATAAAAAACTAGTAAAACCATTTTCGGAGAAAAAAAACTTGTGAAATCGCAGGAGTTTGGATAGGATAAAATAGCATTATCATCACATCATCTAAATCATCACCATCATCAAACATTACAAGTAATGTGTGTGTATCCCACCATACCCCGTAGAGTTTCAGACGGATGCGTGTTTTTGCACGATCATCTTTCTCTGTCGTATCATATCGCAAGCCCAAACGAATAATATTTTATCCAGACAGTGGGCTCGCAGAGTCAAAAAACCAGTAACTGGAACAAGTTCAGTTTGTAAAATATAAATAAAATACGACTACGATGATGATCCCAGTGCTGGTGCTTCTTTTCATGTATAAATTCGCGTGATCGAATCATAACTCATGAAACTTTGTTCATATTATCATCCAAAATGCCCCGTAAACGTTTAACTAGTGGTGAAAGTGCTGCGGAGGTATAATCTAACCATGTATGGACCAACTACCTGACAGGGAAAGCCAGAGAGTTTTTTGTCCTCACATATCCTAATATTCTTTGTGTAAGTCATCCTAAAGATGAAAATAGATACAGAAACTGCCCACGCGTGAACACACACTTTAATATTTCCCTGCACGCTTCTATGAATTTCAAACATGGTCATCGTTTGTTGCGTGTGTATATGTACATGTACAAAACTGGGAGTTATACTGCAAGCCATATCTAAATCGCTAACAATCATCACTCGCACATCGTCAGCAGCACTATAATATGAGTTCATCCTTCTCATTTCTATATAGGAGGAAATTCCCTTGTTATCTTGATAATGATGGACAAAGCTAAAAGTAGACAAGCCAGACTAGCTAGACCACTTGCACGAGTGAGTCGTGGTCAAAACATAGTTCCTTCTTCCGCAACCCTTGTTATTAGCCAATATTATTATGAGAGAAAGGAGTGTGAGTAAAGAAACAGCAGCAGGTCACCGTAATATATCTCTGTCTTTTTATTCGCACTCTCATCAACATAGCTGCCATATTATATAATTTCGCATGTAACTTTCGATTTACTGTTGTTATATACATTCGTGTGTGTATAAAAATATTCATTTTGGACCTCGCCCATCATCCATTCATTTTACGAGATTCCTGACACACTTTCTTCCAACTCACAAGTCACAGCATCTAAAGTTGCAAACTTGAGTAAAGGGTGGTCGAAAAGTAAATAGGTTCATGATTTTATTTTATCTAAATCCTAGCTACCAAATATATATGAAACTCAGATCTTTGAACTGCTCCTTTGATAGATTGTATAGTAAGATTGGTAGAAATTGTGCATTTACTTTCTAAACATCCTTTATTCCATATACCTAAGCAGATTCCGCATTTGTGTATTAATATTATTATCCATTTTTATTACATGCCTATAAAAAGATGCTAAAAGGTAAAGATAGTTGTATAATGTTGTGTCATGGTAGATGGTTTTGACTTTCACCGCCACTACGACTCGAACAGAACTGGGTGCGTGAGCTCATACGATTTTTTAGTCTGTGCCATTATTCCGTTTCTCGCACACGGACAGATCATGCATCATGTCAACTTGTCATCTATATTCTCATTTTTCCTCTGCAACCTTTTAGATGCGTCAATAAAGGACATTTATTTATAATGGTAGTGTACCTACTTACCTATTCAACTTATTGTTACCGCGCGAGCAGCGGTCGTCAATATTATTTGGCATTTGTGAACGTGGATGCTGTGAATACAGCTAACGCTAACAACATATTTTATTTTTATTTGGAATATTATACTGCTGCAACATTTTTGAAAAGAGTATTTTTACTGCTTGGTCGTAAAATTTGAGATAAAGTGGAATTAGTGGTGGTAAGAGGTGTGTAAAAATATATTATGGTTGTATTTACTTCCAGATAGAGAACGTGAGAAACAAGAAGTTATAATTTATAACTTATAAATTAGGTTTGACTTGTAGACCCAATGTATAATGCATTGTTCTAGAAGTGAGAAAGAAGCTGGTTCAAATTCAAAGTCAGTATTCTTCACAAATTTGAGCCAAATGAAGACTAATTGGTACAATTAATCGCATTATGTGAACGCGATAATATGCAGTATCACACTGGCATTCTGATCAAATTAATCAATTAGAGATTATACCTAAATAAGGTGGCTTGGGTGTATTGAAGTTTTCTTTTGATGTTGCTCTCTAATTTCAACTCCAGCATATTATTCAGCATATACTAGAAGCTGAACGTTTTATTGGCCACATTCACATAATATGTAATACCATTTTGTTAGCAAAGAGAAAATCTGGAGAGTGAAAGGTGTGTGAGGTGTGAAAGAGTTGAAAGCAAACAAAGGTTAATGCCTTCACATACAGAGTAGATGTAGACAAGCTAAAGCACATATTACAGCATATCCGCTAACAACACATAAATTTCTTCGCGTGAACAATTCTACTCTTTTTCTAACTATTATCGTTTTATTAGCGAACATATCATTTTATAGAGGACTTGCTTCATTCCGAAAAGTAAAATTTGTTAAAGAGAGTAGTATACTCACCTGAACTGCAATTCTATGACTTTTAGAAGCATCCACACGAAGTATTCCTTGTGAGCCTTTCCCTCCTCCACTAGTACCGCTACTGCCGACTTTCTCTCGACTATCCATGATTTTTTTTTCAATCTGATTTCCACCTTTATACAAGAAGCTTAACAAATTATGTCACTTGATACTCTCACTTCTGCCACTCCACTTTCATTACATGCAAAAAAGCTGGCAAGACTTTCCCCAGATAAAAAATTCAATTACTTACATGTTGTTTAATTATGAAGTTACATTTAATAATTTGCGCGGTCAATTTTAAAAAGGAACGGCTTTATTATTTTATCTTTGTTTTTTGTTTGATAATGTTTGCCAATGGGTGAAAGTTGATCTGGTTCTTCTTTTGAATGATGATATTAGAATGATGAAAGTGGAGCTGTGTGAAAAGGAAAAGCTGTCTAAAACCAGAGGCATGGCTATTGCCATCATTGACTAACTTACTCATAGATAAATACATTATTATCATCAACATGTTCATGATGCACAAGTTTTAATCGAGCAAAGAAAGATAGACAGATAGATGTATCCTCCGCTTGGATAAAATGGATAACGGCACCGCAAGTACAATTGGCGATGATATGATGATGATGATGGAAGCAACGTTAACAGCATTTCCTTTTTATCTCAGCTTATTAACTCAAACTTGAGGAGGAAGTAGTAGACAGACAGACATACACACATGCATAATGTATACGTGGCTAAACAGATAGCCCGTAATGGAAGTTGCTACTAAGGAATACCATTAAACAAACTGACGCATAATCATTCTATAATGCATGTATGGACCTCCCAAAATGGAACGCATTTTTTAGTATCTATCCATTCTGTAGAGAAAACCGCAGAATGCAAAGTGAAAGCGAACGGTGAAAGTCCGTCAACAGATTATAAGGTAAAATTTCGACAGAAGATGGAAAAAGGATGGAATGGCAGTATGACCTATTGCATATTATAAATCCATGTCATTATTGCTATCACATCTGAGCGTCTAGCTGCTTCGTTTATTTATAAACATTGGCCAACCGACTGTATAATAAGCTGCGGTCTGTAGCTGGAGATTAATTGTGAGGAATTTTTAATGCTCTTAATATAAATAAACGCCGAAGCGTGTTGGGCAAAGCTGAAGAGACACCATCTAACCGGAAGTAAATTGTAATGGATGTGTGTATAGGGCTCTAACGCAAATAAAGCTATTAACTTTATCTGCTAATTGGCAACAGCCAAAAGCTCCTTACTTCTGATATGGAATATGAAATAAACCCTAAGCAAATTTGGTACAAATGTAAAAGAAATTATCAAGAGTTGGTGAAAAGTGTGGCTGAAATCGAGGCAAGAATTGTCAGAAGATGAGTTCAGTCTGGGCGTACGTATTATGTATGCAACAGACATTAGTGTAACCGAAACGAAGTAAGTTAGTGGATCCTCCAGTTGCATGCTGTTGCTTTAACGGAAATGTGATATGGAAATATGGTAATATGATCGCATGTGTGCTGATAATGAATGACAAAAATATCAGACCTAGGTTGATCTGATCTGATGAGAACGGATTTTTATGGGTAGAAAAAGCAACTAAAGCTAAATATGAAAAATCTTCCCAATATCATTGTTGAGAGACTGTTATATAGCGTGTAATTTACTTGCTCAATGAACTATTCTTTGGCACGCCTATTTTGACCTAGATTTCCCTTGTACACTTAAGTACGGATTATAGATTGTGACTAGACTAGATAGCATTCTGTTTTCCCTTTTTGTATTCCGTAGGTTTTCGTACTTTTTTGAAATAATCAGGATATATTCATTTAAGTAATTTATTATTCGTAATGTTGGTGGAGTATTGAAGGAAAGGTATGCAGTTAATATTGTAGTGAACATGAGCTTTCGATATCATGCACTTTCAGACAATGATAAGCAAATTGTATCAAAGAATTTGGAACTTATTTCCAATCACTTGAACAGTATAAATGAAGGAAGATGTATCTAGCCAGGTTTATGTCCTCAACGTTATATTTGAATCATCAACCACGCCCACCCATGAAATGCTCCCCCGGTATAGAGAATTTTAGTAAGCATTTTCAGTATTATTCATGCTCTGAAAAAATTCCCAGCAATGCAGATGGTACTTAACAGATTGAATTATGGCATTTGGTACATACGCGTTATTTTTCAAATACAATATCATTAGCAGCAATCATTCTTTATTAAATATTGTTGCACCAAACGGTTTGTCACCCATGCATCATGGACCCTTTGACCATTATAAGTGGGTATATCATATGCATTAAACATGCAAAGTGTTATTGATTACCTATTTATTTACATAGTTAGAAAGGTGTTGATCATAAAGGATTAAAGTTGTGGGGTCTGCTGCTCGTGGGTGTTTCTTCGTACATTGTTTCATTATCAAAGTTAGATACAAAGTACCTAAGAGACTAACAACCAACCGCAACATATGCATTGCTGTGAGTACCATCTATACAGCATTTTTAAGCCTTTGTGTTTGTGCATCACACAAAACTTGCAAAGTATACTTCGCGTTGGTTTTACCTGAACTGAATGAGATATCTTGCACATGTAGATGAGTGGAATAAGTAAAGACCAAAATTTAAAGCACAACTGTTGATGTGTGTATACGCATTTACAAATAATATTGATGCCATCCAAACTATCGCATATTTTAGTCCGTTAATTGTTTCTTGGAATCTTGGCTTTCATTTTAATCGAGAATGGAAAATTGAAAATGTTTGAGTTAACATCAAATCTCTCTTTAAACGTTGCACGTTTGATAAATCACAATGGACAATACATATTTCTAGAGCAAATTTTAAATCTCGGCAGTGAGTTATATTCTTTAAAAGTTTGAAAATTAGAAAGAAGCAAAATGGAGGATAACCAGAATCAACCTAACCCTTTGCTCAATTCTCTGGTGAGTAAAATTTGAGTACAAGGAAAACGTATCCAAATGAAAGTTTGTTCATTACATCAATTTAACTTTTAACCTGTTTTTTTAAATTTATTATAATGTAGGTACTCAGCCATGTCGTCAGTTTCCTTCCATACAATGACCGCAAAGTACTTCGTCTCGTATGTCAAACGTGGAACGAGGAAATCACCAAGTCTATGCGTAAAGTAACAAGAGTGAGACTTGAAGCTCGTGGGGAAAAGCAACTTGATAATTTAGTGAACTGTCCTCCCCCTTGTGATCCAAACTTGTTCACAGACTTCTCATTTGGTCCTGGAGTTCATCTTCAAAATTACCTTCAGGAACAAAATCAAATATTGAAACGATTCTTTCAGCTTTACGGGCCCAACGTCAAGTCGTTGTCGATTAATAACTGTATTTGCTCTACTGAGGATTTAAAAGCAATTTTGTACCATGGTTGTCCAAATTTGGAGAGTTTGGGCTTCATTGCTGTCATAACGGGAAGATTATTTCCTGTTAAAGAACAATCTGCAGCCACACAGGATGAAGCTGCGGGGGAGGAAGTAAATACAGACAGCATCCCAAAAGAAATATTACCAAATCTCAAGTGCCTTCGAGTCAATGTCCGGTCCAGCGACTTGGTTCGAAACACAGATTTTATGGTAGATCTCCTTAGCGTTGCTCCCAATCTGGAAACCATATCTTGGATCAGATTAGCCCATGATGAGGTCAGCTATGATAGAAATTTCCAGCTGGATTTAGAAATGGCTTGGTCGGCACAACGTTCGTCAAGTGGACTTACTATTCGTGACACAATTTATGATGTGGCCATACACCACTCTCCTCTAAACATTAAAAAATTGTCAAAAATTGAGTCGAGTATGAGGCTTAGTAACTCTTCTGTAGTAGCTCTCCGAGACAGACATTTTCCTTTACAGTATCTTGACATTACACTGGTCCGAGACGTGTATGTTTCCAATCTCACAACCCTCCTGGAAAGCTTATCCGGAACCCTGAAATCTCTCAAAATCGAGTTTTACCCAAGCTTTCATGACACCTGGGGACCTACATATCCTCCATCATTGTCTGGTGCATCTTCAAACTCCAAGATTTCACAAGGCAATTTTCATTTTCCGAAAATGGAAAAGCTACAACATTTATTCTTGAAAAGATACGCTGGTAGTTTCCTATTTTTACCAGAGTGGAAGTCCTTGAGAACGCTCAGCTTTTGCGACTCAGACATTCGTGATTATTTGTCTCAGATACACTTGGATTTGAGTCATTCAAGTGAAGGAAGTGCTCTGAGTGTAAGCTTGAATTTGTTTCAAGTGTTTTGGGATGACACAGCAATCGTCCATCATGGGATGACTTTCTCCATCGACGACGTTTCAGTTCTGGCGAAAGCATTCCCGAACGTTTCAGAAGTTCGTGGTGTCAAAGGAATCAGCCCAAAAAGGAGAAGACATTGGTTTAAACGCTTTGAAAAACTTGAGCTTTTAGAAGAGGTCGCGACGGAAGAAAGAATTGGAGGGTTGAAAGTTTCTAACAAGAGTTATGAAAACAACGAGTGTTGCTACTGCTGCGCACACAAGAAAATGCAACGATTACCGGGCGGACTTGCTTATTGGTCTTGATGGTCAACCACCGATACGGAATTGGCGCGTCGATGATAATTGTGATTTTTATATTATTTTTAAATTTAAATTTTTAGACTGTTGAAGATAGAGACGGTATGCGAAAAAATGGGAAACGACAAAAGGCTTACAGAAAAGAAAGCTATTCACTCAACGTTGAAACATCAAAGTATTTGCTCAATCGAATAATAGAATTAAGTACACGTGTAATTTATTTATTAACATTTTGATAGTTTTAAGTAATTTAAGTAGAACTTGTTTTAGAATGAACTTTTACAACTGACAACAGCATACATTAATAATTGTTATCTTGTTGAAAAAAAGATGTTATTATGGTCAAAATAAATTTATTTTTAAGAAAAATTTTGAAAATCAAAATAAAGCTCGGAATGATATTTTGTAATTTGTACCAAACTCATTAATATTATGCATGTTTTACTAGTCATCCCAATCATCTTCACCTTGATTTCCATCATCTTCGCTGTCACTTGGTTCACTCTGGTTCCCACAAAATGCATGAAACCTTGTCTGGAGTGCATCATGCATTGAATTTTTTCGAACTCTTGTGTATGTGCCATTATTTAACTGCCCCTGCAAGAAACGCATGTATTTATATACCGAGTCGAATGAAAGATAATGTGAAAATTGAATGTGGAATTATGCTCACCATTTCTGAAGTTGATCTTTTAAGCACTTTCCCAGACTGCTTGAACTGTCGTATTTGTTCCAGTAGATCTGCCTTTGATGCAGGTTCCAATGTGGACATAGGACTTTCAGAGAGCGACGAGAAAGACGATTTTTCACTACTATAATTAGATACAGTTTGTGGGGAATCAGAGTGTGAAGTTTTTGGTTGAGACAAAGCTGAAAATTGAGGCGGTGGTTGAATTTGGGAAGCACGTTCAGGAGCCAGTTCATTGGAATTATCTTCGTAAGATGGATGAATGAATGTTGGTAGTGGTGGTGGTGTTGGTACATTCTGAATGGGGTTAGTTGGAGGAGGTGGTGGTGGCGCAGTAGGGCGTGCTATGGATCCAGATGAATGAAGAGAAAACGTAGTTGATTTTTGTTCAGGCAATGACTGCGGCCGATCATGGTCAGAAATTTTTGGCATCAACTTGGTCTCGCCTAACAAGAAGTCTTTTGGAGGAAGCACAGGCAATTTGTCTGGAATTTCATCTGAAATAGTTTGAAATTCCAATTCATCAGGAACATTACAGTATCGATGATTCAATGTACTAGATTTTGATAATGACGGAGAAAGGGGCTCTGCTTCGGCTTTCTTTGATGAAAGTTTGGTGACCAATTCGTCTGTAATGCTTTCATTGTGTTGTTTTGATTGAATAATGGGAAAATACTGCTCCTGTGATTGTTCCAAAGATTTCGATCCGGTTGGCGAAAGAAATGGTTTTACGTCTTGTGTGGCTTGATCATTTACGGGTAGCTTGGATAAAAGTATATTGGGGAGTATGGTTGGCTTAAACAAGGGTGGAGGTGGAGGTACGCTAGACTGCTCCAACGATATGGAATCTGGTGAAAGCACATTTGGGAGCTCTGTAGGCTTGCTAGAAGGTGAATAGGATGCGTTGGAAAGTTTTGTCATTGTTGGTTTTGGTGATGAAGGGGTTACGTTGGGAAGATCTGAAGGCTTAGGTGAAGAAGAAGGCCTGTTTAGAAGTAGTGATGAATCTGAATCTGATGACGATACACGAGAGATTGAAGGTTCATTTGGGAGAGTTGCGGATTTAAACGAGGGATGAACATTCGAGGGCGTAAGTCGTTTTGAGGATGATTCAGTTGGGTGAATGCTAGGTTGTAAGGATATGGCAGAGTTTTTAGAAACAGCGAAGGGTGTCGATTTCAAAGGTTTGGGGGATTTCGGTGTTTGATTAGTTGGCAAAGATGGAGATTTCACTGTTGATCTGGAAGTTGATTGAAAATCATTATCTCTCGATGTAAGCGGTTTAACAAATGATTGGTTTTCCTGTAATGACTGAAGTGACTGTAGCAAGGCCGGAGAAAGTTTTTTCACAGTTCCCTTTTTAATATCAGTGATTGGATTTATTTTGTTTTGTATTATAGTCCTTGCGTTTGTATTTGCATTTGCTTCAAATAGTTGGGATATCCGTTTCACTTGAACATCCGATGGAGTTGAAGAGGACTTTGTAGATTTTACGCCTTGTTCATTTAAAAAATCTTTGACAAATTTAGTTTTACCATCACCACTATTATAGGTATCGTTCAGTGTTGTATCTTTTGTAATTTCAGGTTTGGATGGGGAAACTTCTGGGTAGTCAGATTTAGAAAATTTAAAAGAGTTTAATTTTTGTTGGGTTGGTTTTGGAGATGTAATTTGCGGACGCATATCTTTCATTGGTTTCATGAAAGTTGGCTTTGGAGATGTTGGTGGTGGAGGAGTATTGATGGGCGTTGTATGTACAGGCGGAGGAACCTTCAAAACAGCATTGGTCATGTTGCTGGAGGTTTTTGTCTTATACTGTGGATTGTTATTATTGACAGTTGTCATACTTAACTGTAATTTTCGCTGGAGTTCCTCAAGCTCTTTAACCTGAACTGACTGACTCATTAGCCATTCCTCGTGTTCTTTCATTGGATCTCTCATTGCAGCCAACTCAAGTTTTAATTGAGCCATTTCATCATGAAGGGAGCTCATGTCACTGTCTTTTGAATGTTTTATAGCGGAAGTCTTTGTCGCAGTGGAGAATTCTTGGTTTGTTTCGATGACTGATTTATGTGAAGATATAGTTGGCTTGGGGGTTGTGAATTTTGGAGGCTCACACTTGTCGTGGGTAGCATCATGAGAGTTATTCCCTTTTCCTTGTGTCTCAGAATCCACTGGACTTTTAAAAGACTGATGAGGTTTCACATGAATATTTTCAGTTTCTCGGAGGTCATGAGCGCTTGAATGCAATTTCCGTCTGTCATAAAAACTGTCTGACGACATTCTTGTTGGATTATTCCACTCTTGTGTAAGCCCTTTTTCTATATGCGTAAGGTCTTGAAAACTCGTAGTAAAGCTATTCCTGTGTTGATTCTCAAGCTTCCCGGACCCCACAGTTTTGTTTTTATGACTTTTTGGTGATTTGGGAGGCGGTGGGAGTCTAGGAACTGCATTTTTTGGCATTTGACACTGATTATGCTCGCCAGATAAAATAAATGCATATTTTTCGGATCCTGTCGAAGTGAAAGCGCTAGTAGCTCCATGCGGTTGTAGAGGCAGTGTAGGTAATGGGGGCGGAAAATTCGGCAAAACTCTAACCATTCCACTGAATTTATTTTGATTTTTTGCAGGATTTTCAACTTGTCCCGCATTCCAGTTCATTTTGAAACTTTAAAAAATATAAGCAACTAAATTTTACCGTTAGTATGTTACAGAGAGATTCAAAATGGGTATGGATGAAAATGAAAGACAAAAATGAAGAGTTATCATTTAAGGTATGCCTTTCGTTGCCTTCCGGGAAAGATAAAGAATTTCCCCTTTAAATAATATAATTTAATGATAGGGTATAGTATGATTATTTGAGTTTTAATATAAATATTATCAACGTTTAGGCAGCAACGTTCATATTAACAAAAGGTTCTGAGAGCTTCTTATCATTAACTGACAGTTACAAGGTCATTAATCGTTGTCTGCTGATAAAACAAAAGATAAAGTAGGATGGAATGATGAATAAATATGTGAACAAAACATACTTTTCATAGCTTGACTCTTTTGAGATGAGGGTTTCAACATATTATGTAATAACCTAGTAGAGAATGCGGTTGGAACGGCCAAACTTAAGTTAGCGCAGGTGATTAGAAACTGGTCATGGCTAACAATTGATTTATTAGGTCAGTAATTGGAGAAACATAAATAAATTATGTAATCAAATATGTTGTTATACGATATTTGAGAGTTTATAAGTACCTGTTAGAGTCTGTATTTATTTTTAATTCTAGGGTCGCAGTCTAATGCTGATCTTCTCATGGACATTACATGACATGTTACGGTTACGCAATGCAATGTGGCGACATTCTGGAGCCGCATTCATAATGTGTGTGTGTCATGTTATCTCTGATACAATGTTTTATTCAAATCACAAAATCCAATTAGTCTAACTGAGCATTACTGGTTTAAAGACTGGTAAAATGGAAACAGGTAAACAGCTTGATTTTTACAAAATTATGGCATGGGAAACTTTCTCTATACACTCAGCATGACCATTACCTGTATTGTTAAAAATTGCTTCCTTTACATCTGCATGCTAATGTTTAGTCTACCAATGACCTAGAAATTCGTAATGAGCATAAAATAGAACCATTTTTACGAATCAACGAACAATTAATAAAAGTTGCATCCAACTGAAACACTACATGCAAGTGTGTGTAAGGGATCTTATTATATGGCTTTGCCAATCTCTAAAGATCAAGATCAAATTCTACAAAAAACAGAAGCAAAGGATCAAATGAGTTACCTGGACGAGCAGTGATGAGGTACATGCACGAGCTTGAGCGTAATACAACTTCCAAACTTCAGTCAAGACAAGACAAGCGTATGTATTGCACCGTGCTTCAAGAACCAAGTTTTCTGTAGCGAGCGTCAAGAGTGGCCCGTTAGCTCAGTTGGTTAGAGCGTGGTGCTAATAACGCCAAGGTCGCGGGTTCGATCCCCTCACGGGCCAATATTTTTGCTAATTTCTTTTTTCATTCGATGTTTGGATCTACATACAATATATTTTGAATATATGTTTGTTAGGCCAAATCAAAATAAAACATTGTTGTTTGACATTTAAAATAGAATTTGTTGGTTCTATGAAGAGTGTCGAAGTTAAGAAATTTGAACTTGACTTGTCGTTTATAATGCATTATATTTTTCAGTTATTTAAAAGGCATAAATTATGCAATAACAAAGAATATACAATGTATGCTCAACCAGTTTTACACAAAAATCCGTTGCTAAAATTCTTATTTATTCTTATTTGTCTCACATATTTCATAAAATCAATGGTATCACTAATAATTAAAGTGGTGAGAAATAGCGAGCAGTGACATTAATGCGATTTATTGACGGAATTGAAAATCTGATGTGACAAATCAGTAGCGATCGCACTGAAATGAATCTTAATGAATTTTGCGATTAAAACAAATTATTGGTATGCGTAAAATTTGCCGAGAATAGTACTTGATACTTGCCTTAAACTTCATTTCTACGTACATACATGAAAACTAAAAGCGACTAAAAGGGTCAGCACCATCCGTTGGGTTTTAGCAATACTTTGCTGGGCTGCAAGCTTTGGGAGAAGTAAGTTTCACGATTCCTCTTTAGCTGTCGCCTGAAGTATCAACTTAACCTTACGGACAAACAATTCAACTACCATCATCTAATTCCAAAAGTATGTTCATAGCTTGCCCTACCTAGTATGTACTTTAGCTGCATGTAAAGTTGCCGTAATCCTTGTATTGCAGCTTTACTTCTCTTCGCAAAGGTTAGGAAGCGGAGTATCTTTGTGATGTACCAGATCCGAGCACAGTGCAAGTCTGATTTTTGCAGGGACACAAAATTCCTTGGCCCATGAGGCATGAATTTATGCGCTTTCTATCTGTAAAACACACATCGAAAATCCAGAATGAGGAACTGTATGAGTAAAAAGAGGAGAGAAACAAGCGAAAGCAATATAATGTGTATGGGATCCCGTTTTCTGTAGACAAATTTTAGCCGTAATGAGCAACAAGTACTGTGTATTAATGGGCCCCGGTAAATATTATAGCCACCTTCCCTCATTCGCTAATCTATCAAAAACACTATCCTCCCCTTTCTCTTGTTTGTAATGCAGCAACACACGAGTACACACAAACACACTCTTTCTGCAGCAGTGGTACATTCAGAGTCACACCGTTGATCATGAGAGTCTGCTAGTTAGTATGCATTCCATTTCATCGCTGAAAAATGAGACATTCAGACTTTAGAATAATTAAAAATTCAATTTCACGAAGGTGTCCAACTGAACTAATCATTAATATTCATATTTCCAATTAGTTATTGACATCAAATCAAACTCCTTTCTGGCTTCCTCGATGTGAAACCATGTTGAAGTGTATGTGTGTATTATGAGTATGTAGATGTTCGTTTATGGAGCCTCGACATGTATGATTTTTTCTTGAACTTTGAGGAGTGCCCTAACACATGGGATATGCCATAGACTGCACTTGTGGTGTCTCTCTATTTTTTCATGTGCAATGAGGTCATTTTCATGTTGACCTCTGTACGAAAGCTTAACCTCTTCTTCAGATCCCCCTATAGCGGCTAAAACTGCAGTGTAGCTGTCTTTTCACGTTTGATAGTTCAAAACAGCCTTTTCCCGACTTAGCTTTGTATATTTTTTCATGAACGGTTATGAGAAAGCCTTTATAGAAGGGGAAAGAATGTGATGTGGAGTCTTTTTGATGTGCACGATTGCCTGATATATGGGTAACCAACATTTTCCACTTGCCACTGGCCGTGTCCTGAATTCCTCGTTCATCGCTTGTTGTAAGCTAAGCTTTTGTAAAGCTCACTCCCCTTCTTTGTGCTTTGAAGTAGATTGGACTGAAAATATAGGCTTTGCATTTCATTTCTGTGTTGTCTTTTATTGTTTACAGCTCTGCTTACTCGCTCGAAGTGAACGCTTTGCTGTGGATGATGTTGGGAAGTTGGAGTTGGGAATGTTAAGCAAAATACAAGCCACGCTATATGTTTCTAATACGCTGACCGCTTTTCTTTGTTTCATAAACGTAACGTCTAGACTTGCACAAGCGTCTGTAGGTCTGAAGAAACAGAAAAGCATATGAATGCATTTGCTTACGGGAAAAAATGTTCCTGCAACTTTCCGAATCATCACGGAGAATTTTACCAGATTTCACACTTTTTCACATTTTCTCAAAATAAATACTCGCACAGATTCGAATCGATTATGATGTTTATTTATACACATTATGACTTATGATAATATTATGTATTAACGGCCACCCATAAGTATCTATACAATGTTTATTGTTTCATATAGAAGTGCTGCTATGCATCAGACTGAAATAATTAAATATGGATCATTGTTTCCCAAAACTTGCAACAGCACATAGCTTCATGGCTGTTCCAGTAGTGCCAGATGAATGCAACATTTCTAAAGAAAGGCTTATCGATTGACTGAATCTCATAAAATAACTCCTAATATGAACACGACATCAGAATCATGGTTAACGAAGGGGAACTATTAAATAAACATTACCGCAATGGCAGTCCTACTCTTTATAACACATTGACAAATACAGGTTTTGATGTACTCTGTTTGGCTTTATGATGATTAGCTTAGTGATTACTTGAGCTTTAGTGACTGTAATATTGATAATGTGAGCAGTTTAGAAAAGCGAAAATTGTATGGCAAGTTATTCTTTTCAAGTTTTACATCATGATTAACATTCTAATGGCAGGTATTGAGATCGAAAAGGAAAGTGAACCCAGTGCATAACAGTATGAAAACACGGCAAAAATACATAATACATACAAAAGATGATTTACGAGCAGGCACTTGAATGTAAAGCATTAACTTGCGACAAAACTATTTATGAATATATTATTAGCACGAAAATTGCCAAAATACAAGTCAAAAACCAAATTGCAGTGAGGTTTCAGCGTATCTACATTCTATACCTGATTGTCTTGTTTATATGCCGAAGGAGTATGGAAATTGAGCTAAAAAATATTTACTGAAAGACCATTGATCGGTCACTGACTGCTCAGTTTTCAATACATCACAATTTTTTGTATAAAAATAAATTTAAAGATGTAGTGAAAAGATGCATAATATTATCTGTATCATGGAATGGGCATGATTTTTTAAGCTAACAAAGAATAAAATCCTCTTCCATTCAAACTTAAAAAAACTTAACAAATGTTTCTTACAACCTGACATTTGTTGGATGAATTAGTTGCTTACCAGACTTTGTCTGAATGCAATTCCTAACAAAACATAAAACTTGGAAACTTATCAATATCTACAAAAATAACCTCCTAAAAGAGGTACACATTTAACAAATGCGACCAATACACAAAAGACAAGTGAATAATAGAGTTGTCCTAATAAGGATAACTTCTATGCACTTTACACACCTTACACTACAAATTGGCATAATGGCATGTGTATTTTTGTTATATCTTATTTGCTAAAGATTCAATAACTTTTCCACTGCAAAATAAACACTTGATTTTATGATGCTTCGTTGGCAATGACATGGGCTTTCTTGTAAATTCTTGTTTGGAAAAATTAAATCAAAGCATGCCTCAATCATTTGCATAGAAATTCATTTGTGTTTATTGTCGCACTGACAAACGTAGATATTTATCTTTGAATTTATAGTGAAGATAAATGGTATTACATTCATAGTATTAAAAACGTCATTCGAAATTATTATTGTCTAGAAATAAAGCAGGCAGTCAGGTTCAGAATACTCTCTTCGAAACTAAACGGTGTACTTAAGACAATTTGTATCACAACACATTTAATTTAATTATTTTTGCACGTAATAATATACATGTATCGGATAAGCACACCAAATAGAAATAAATATTGATGACCCTACCCTGCCAAAGTATTAAAACGGTATTATCCAACATAAAGACGAAAATTAAAGGAATATATGATTATTTTGCGTTCTTTGCAGAAGAAATGCCAAGCATATACATTAAAGATATCTTATGTCTAATCTACATCTTCGAGTTGGGCTATATTGGTTATTCGTTTACCAAATACAGAGGTAAAGCACATTAGAGGAATGGCATAATACACCAAATGAGCTTAATATGAGTGGTATTCAAATGCTAATTCACTTTTAAATTTCATAAAAGTGAAATAAATTCTGAAATGTCGCCTTTTTAATGGGAAGCAAGACCAGTTCGGGGATTTTAGACGAGCCAAAAGTAAAACAAGCAAAGCTGGCAAGCATCAAAAACATCCACCCCCTCACAACAACTTTAGCTACATATGCATGTTTAAACGTGAAAAAAAGACATGTTCATCGTGGCTTGCTCTTTTCAAAAGATACACATAAATATGAATTAAAAATAGACTCGTCATCATCATAATCCACATTCGGAGTCTACATTTTCGTTATTTTCGTGTATTTCCTTTCGTCCAGATTTTGTATTTCAGATTTTGTATTTCCCCAAAGCAAAGTCTTATCTTACGCACGAGTGAATTACATACAAACTTTCATAGAAAATGTCAGTACGACAGACGTTTGTGGACGTGTAGATGACGGTAATAATCTTTCCGCACACGCTTCATTCCTTCAGTCAGAGCCTAAATTGAGATTTCATGTGTTCAAGATGTTATCTACACGACATTTCCCCCATTTCATTACAGACGTGCAAACTTAGACCTTATTTCCCGAAATTTAATACAATTTGCTGACTATCAGCTTTGGCTATACCAATAACCGGCAAAGTTATCGTTCTTTTTTGCACATATCGTTTCTCTGATATTTGCATAGATGATTGTTTTTACCAGTTTATAAGCGTATAGCACATGATCATAAAACGTGAGATATGACGATGTAATAGTGTACGAATAAACATGCACAAATATAATGATAGAATGATCATAGTTGATGGTGTACCGCAAGGAGCACCCTCACCAAAAAAACTGGTTAGCTGGCATCATGCATGGCAGTTAGGAGTGCGCAAGAACAAGAACGTAGGAGAAGGCACGACAAGACGTTAAGTAAGCATATATGAGCTTAACCAAGCATGAAATAAGTTGAGAATATAACAACAGTGATTTCAGCTTGATGCAAACAGCATAAAAGTTTCATGGTAGCCAATCCCATAGTCACTGCCAGTTTCGCACAGTTTGGCGTAATCAGCATCACTTCATCTCGTTGTCTTCAAATCAGCCTTTAACTCCTTCTCAGAAGAGAGCATCCCTTTATGATGGTGGGAGTTTAGTTGCTTAAATCGTCAATCCATTTGAAGGAATGAACACCTGACAAGTTGATTCAGTTGTTGTCTCTTTGCGGTTGAGACCACTTCAGCGACGGCCACAGCTGCAGCGTTTTTCACTTCACCTTAATTACTCGAAAAGTGTGTGTATTCACGGCATTCATAAGAAAGAACACGAGTTTCCCTTCGCTTGCAAGAACTTTGTTCGGCAATGACGCGTCAGTTTTTGTTTGAACAGTCAGCAATGTCCTATTGACCATTTTCTAATTTACTTTTCGGTGGAGATCTTATTTGCATCTTATAAGTATGATGATACGTGCGAATCCCATCACCTTTTGCCATCAAGTCCCCATACTTTCAGGAAAAAATTAAGATTCTTTCTTTGTAATTCTACTTTTGTGTTGGTTGATCAATTCTTTTCCGACACTTTCTGTGGAAAGCACGGATTCGTGCAGTTCTATGTAAACTCTAACACGATTAATAATTCGATAAAGAAGGCAAGGCAAAAGGCGTGATTTACTACTTTATTTCTCAATCAAGCGTCAGCTTTTCCTTCTTGGTACTTGCAGCAGTTGTGACACGTGCATATTATATGCATATTACCTGTTTTCAAACATGAAACTTTTTACTTGTGTGCCTAAATGTGCCTGAAAAATATTCCCGATTTTGCGCACACAATCATTTCTGTTAACTGAGTGTTTATATTCTCTCATGAGATTGTTTCAAACATTTTAGCAAAAGTGTGACAAAACAAAACAGTGACTGTTTCAGCTTTTTATATCTGAATGTGATTGATGAGCTCATAATCATCATTCATTTTCATCCCACTAGCTTCAAATTTCTCTTCGTCTACCTACATCAGAAAAGAACATTCTGAAGTAACTCAAAATCTAAGAGTGGATTGTCAATCAAGCAAATATTTGGGAAGAAGCTACCTCTTTTGTATTTCCTGGGCGAGACTTACGAATAAGCATCGTAATAATATTATAGTATCAAGCCACAATTTTTCAATTTCCTTAACAAGAAAAAAAACAACCGACATGCCAATTATGGAATAAAAAGATCACGAATGTCTGGTGCTCCTTAAAGATAAAATTGAACCTTTTTGTGATCGTAATTTTAATTCTCTGTGCTAATCTAGTTTAAGTTAATACTTTATATGTAAGTATATACGCACTGCATTAAAAATATCAGCAGAGTAGTCTACATTTTGGAATCTCGGATTTGTGTTGAAATAATTGTCGGATAAAGCGGAAAGAAAAAAAGAGTAGCATTTAACAGGATACTTTGTAAACGGTAAGGATGTTTTTGCAAAATGTCGCATTTAAATATTTGCATAGGTTGATTAACAAATATTTTCAAATTATGAATGCACACAATCAACTTTTCTCTAACCGTAATAATATACAATACCTTGAGTACGTTGTGTGCGTACATATTATGCAGATAGTTTCTAAACATTCATGTTTGGAAATCATTAATTAAGCAGCATGCACCATATAATGATATTAATAATAGTGTCAATTGAATATTTTTGTGCTCAAAAACATACAAAATTTCTATTACAACATCAGCTTGTACCGTCATTATCAATCTCCGGCTTCTATAATGATGTTGCTCCATTTCGTATTGTTTTAGCAGAATGCAAATGCCTCAAATCTAAACAAAAGTTTTGCTTGCACAATCTTAAAATTAATATTCACCAAGATGCGAAAACCGTAGGGAAACAGCATTAATCAGAACAAAGTATACGTTTGTTGCAATTAGTAATATTAGGGTAGGTGAAGAAACGATAATAATTACTGATGCAAATCAGTTAAGGAAAAGAGTCATCACCTTACGTTCATTAACATTTTGTTCATAGTGTCGTTTATAGTTTATTGGTTGATTTATATTTATATGCACAGTCAAAAATAAATATTAAAATGCTCATAAGAGCTGAATGAATGCAAGAATAATGATTTTAAATGAAGCTATAAAATTAAAGGAAACCTAAAAACAGTGGGATCATATTGTTACAATTTCAACAAAAAATGTAGCAGTATCCATTTAGCTTTTCAAACAATAAAAAATGTAGGTAAATACAATAACTTTATGCAAATTCGGAAAAAAACATGTCAGCATTATCTTACTACTCAGGTATTTGAAGATGTAAGCCAATAGTTTATGTTCACTAGTACAGAGTATAGAACTTGATATTTTTTCACTTCTCAAGAAACTATGAATAGTTTTTTCATGCCTTGACCATCTCTTTTTAATTTTTAAATGACAAACATAAATAGATATTACTAGATGCAAATTTTGTTGATTTTGTTGACAAACTCCCTCCCATAACCATTTTATAGGACGTTTTATGAAGACATGCCACAACCATTTTTACCACCCAATCGCCTTTCTCCTGCATTCCGATAAGCGCATTCAACATGTCATAGTGAATTGTTTTGATCTTGTTTTTGCAGATGAGACAAAGTATTGAAGATGCACCTTTGAGTCATCAAAACTCAACGGAAAGTGTTAATGGCAAAGGGAATGGCTCCCCATCCTGTAAAACAAACAGACTGAACGAGGCAGATAGTTCAGCATCCTTCTCCTTCAGACTTAATCCCTCAGCTGCCACAAAGTCTCCCATGGCTAAGAAACTCGTAAAATCTGCCACCAGCAGTGCACTGCTCAGTACACGTCATCTTCAACGAAATGAAAGCATCTCATCAGTTTCATCAGATGCTAGCAATGATATGACACTTGACGAGCTCGAGATCATCAAAACTATCGGTAAGTCTGTTGTTCCTCTCTACTGCGTACTACGTAGCTTGCGCTACATTTAGTTTTTCATCATGGAACACAAATCAATTATTACGCAGAGCGTTGGCGGTGGTGTGAGAAGTGCTAGAACTTTTAGATGATGTTAATGAGATATGAGCAACACATTATCCCGCTACATTATGCATTCAACAAACTATATACTTGCCACTGCTTATAGTACACAGTGCATGTTTTATATGATGTATGCATTTACCTACTTTTATTACTACTTTACTACACATGACATAGATGTTTTGAGAAGTATTTAGTAGTTGAACCCAAACCCAGCCACGTACCAGGGCATCAACCACAAAAAGTTGAATGTGAAGCCTTCAAAGTTTTCCCCCGTAAATTTCAAGTGCATTTCAAATTTATTTATGTGAATAGTATTTTACACGATCTCAGCAAAAAGAAAGGTACCACAATTGCAACAACCAACAACCCTACTATAAATCTTCTTTGCTAAAAAGTAATACAACATGTGCGCTACATTTAGGTCAACAATAGAGTCATAGCTGAGCAGTAGATAAATATTTAGTAGGAATGGTATTTGTCATAATATACATCGCTGTTTTTGTTTGTAAATAATGTAGACTGGTCTGTTGAGAAACATTAGACATGGCATACTTGCAATATGCATTATGTCTCGAGCTACTAATCTTCAGGAAATGAGAAAGCTTGCAGGCGAGCCCGCACATTATTTCGTCATCAAAGGTCACACATACAATCCATCACCTTTTGTCTCGTCCCAATGCGTAATAATTGTTAGCTTTTGAACGTTCAATACAATGAGGAAATGACGGGTGAATCTCCTTTTATTACTGATTTTTTTGCAAAACAAATAATACAGCGACGTTTGCAGAGGTGTTTGTATATGATGTTCATTCTTTCATGACGATTACAAGATGTCAATTGCATGTAATTGAATTTAAAATACAGTTTTAAAGAAATTGACCAAAATGACCCATGCATTGCCCTCGGATTAAGGATTATCTTCATTTGTCTTTACTAAATTATTACGGTAATCTTGGTTCTAAAAATTCAATAAGATTCAGGTACTCATCATTAAAGCCTATCTTGTCCCCGTCCTAGTCTCGGTCGGTATGTAAGTATACAGTACGGTGATACATCAAAGAAAAAATGGTGCACCATCTAAAACGTAGGCGATCTTAACCAACATTTTTGTATTTGACCAAACAGTCAATACGGTACCAGTACACTGTACTGTAATGATAATGACGCGATTTTTGATGTCCCATCATGACATGTCTGCTTATGCTGTCACAAATGACTTATTTATTTGTCCAAAATGGCCAATTTTATGGTAGATATTTCGCATTTCCTAAAAATCTTAAGACTATTGGGATCTAATTTTGATCATTGCAATTAAGTGGGCGTTGATGAGCTTGGATAAAAAATGTGAAATCACTGCACGTGTAAAAGGTTTGGGTTTACCTTAGAACTGTAAATAATATTATGGTTTTGATGCACGTGAATTTAATATTTACATTCTCTTTGCTCAATGGAATCGATCAGTTTCTTGCTTTCACTTTTCATGTTTGCTGTCTGAAAATGCCAAACTGTCATTTTAGGAAAAGACACGACATTTTTTATAAACGAAGGAGACATGTTTTTCTGCATTTCGGTTAGGAGTCTAGAGACACATATTTTTGGGTAGCACAATATAGAAATTCTTCATAAGTCCATGATAATTCACGTGATATGTGAAAGCTGTTTATTGTAAGCTGTGAATGTGCAAACCAGTTGGATGCATTTAATAAAACTTTTAGTTTTGTATTTCATTCATGAGTGCTTGGAGTGAAGGTTATTTTTACAAGAGGCATAGATGACGAGTGTCAACTGTCAACTTTTCTTGGATGTCACATGTAAAAATATGATCTTGCCATTACCTTTTTCTAAATCTCTGTTTTCTATCTAAATATTTCGCTTTTTTATACCATCTTTTTCTGGAGTGTGATTGAATCGGTGATAGTCAACTTGTGAATAATACTCTGAACAAAGAACTTAAAGAAACAAATTAATAACTTCTATTTTTACTGGTGAATTCAAAGAAAGTTTCACCAATAATAATAGATCATACGTCATTGCGTATTATAAAGAACCATGCATAAAATATTGTACATACACAGATGCGTTCATCTCGAAAATTAAATTTATTCCGTTGAAATTCCTTCTAGTCGGGTGTTCAGCTCACAGCTCACTTGTAACTTACGCACACTTTGCCAGTTTAGCCTAGCTCCAGATCTGAATCTGAATGTTGCGTTTATTAGTTTAACCAGAGCCGGCAACCGCGACCATTTTATCTTTAAAATTTCAACCATTTTGATGTTACATTTAGCTTGCTGCAAAGTAGATCATCCTATCCGCTTTTCATTACGTATCGTCTTCGTCATACTCCACTTTTTCCTCAAGAAATAGTATATAAACCTTTCATCAGGGTCAACATTTGGGGTTCATATGTATGTCTATTATTGGCAAAGCGAGAGCATAGTTGAAACGTCATATCACTGTTCTTGTTGATGTGAGATTAATGTAGTGTAACAAACATAATTCATCTAATGGTATGGTACGAAGATCTGAAAATTTGTTTATTATGCATGTAAGAAACTTTTAAAATGTTTTATTTCGCTTAAAGATTTTAGTTTATTTTCAGTGGGATATAGAACGGGAGTGAAAAATACTCATTTTGGCTTTTACAGATCCATGTGTTCTGAATTGAACACCATTCGGTGTACGCGAAAAGAATATTGAACCAACTTTATTGGCTTAATTTGAAACAGCAACGGCAGTAGGACCTGAACCTATCAATTAGATTACAGTTCCTTAAAATGACCCATATTTACCGACTTCGTAGATGCATGGTCTCCAAATCTGAAATCAATCAGAATGCGCGTTGCGAACACAAAAGCAAACAAGAAAACATGAAGCTTTTTTGCCATTGGTATTTGGTAAGGTAGGGGCAAAGCACGAAACAAAATGTTAATCCTGACCCTAGCCAATCATGGTTTTATTTTTTACCACATGCAAACAGTTTATAAAACAAATAAAAAATTATGAATTGCATCAATAAATAAGTATGGCAAAAATCTCTATCTTGAAATTAGTGGAACTTCAATTTACAACTGGTTTATTCACTATCGTCAGCTTTAAAGTTAAACGTTTGCAACTACGATCAATGAGTTACTGTTATTCAGTTCCACAACGCGTAGAAACAGGATCTTTAAAATTTCATATTAATATATGCGAGGTCAATTGCCTAGTTTTATGAAAATGGAATTCACGTCTTCTGCCACTGTTTACAATTCCATTTCATCCTTTGATTTGTCAACAAGTGAATTGGCCCAGTAAATCACGTTACAAATATTTAGCAAATATGTGAACCAAA
This sequence comes from Willowsia nigromaculata, assembly GCA_034700605.1. Lineage (NCBI taxonomy): Eukaryota > Metazoa > Arthropoda > Collembola > Entomobryomorpha > Entomobryidae > Willowsia > Willowsia nigromaculata. The sequence goes on from JAQIXX010000055.1 coordinate 38,545, forward strand.
AAATTGAAGTTCCTACGAGAAAATGTGCTTTTGATTTTGTGTTAGTTGATATGTTGATATAATTAGTATATCATCGATGTAACCTTTGTGCATGCGATCTGTGTTACATAGGTATTTACATTTTACAATAAAAATCCTTCCATATTCTGCATTTTACACGGTAAATCCATTACTTTGAAATACAAGCTGATATGAAATGTCTCATTAATCTGTACCATGTAGATTTCAGCGATTGCAGTAGATTAATGAGTCATTGTAGAGCACATAAGTCTAACTGAGCACTGATGCAATTATTGCATGTAACATGTCACTTAATGAGATAAATGTGTCGTTTTTTAATGATTTAAACATAATCATTCCTTTTTTACTTATAATTCATTCATGTATTTTCTTCATTGGTTTTTGAAGATTGCACACTTTATATTCTTTTATTGACGTTTTAAACAAAGCATGAATTCATATATAGCAACTTAGGTACATATTATGGCATAGTGAAAACGAATAAAGTATTTCATATTTGCATGACAATACACACTTCCAAGGAAGGCAAAAGTAATTTTTGGGTATGACGGCAAAGTGTCTACCAAACCAAAACCGTATTGCAATTTGTTTGTCTCCTCGGAATAAATGTCAGCAGAAAGGTTCGGGGTTGGCACATGTGTACTGACAATGAATCTGTTTCCTTTTCAGGTTGCATGTCACAATTAGGTGCCTACAATGCCAGCTGCATCAAATAAAATGTAATATTATGTTGAAGATTTTTATGTAAAATACAAGTAGTGTTAAGTTTTGAGAAGAGGGGAGCTTTTATACAAAAAATATCCCTTTCGCGATAAATGTATTGCATGTACAAGAGGCTTATTCATTAAAATTATCAATTGCTTTGGTCCTTGATGAAGATAAACTCACAGCACATAGCATGTTATATGCAACTATTATTTTTTTACGCGCAACAAAGTAATTCACGTTGCATTTTAACTATAAGTGTTTAGCATTTCTTCTCCACGCCATGCTAAAAGACATTTTATTGTTCAAAGAGAAAATAACTAACCTTAACCTTAACTCAAAGGCCACTCACTTTAGTGTTCACTCGGTTTTTAGAATACCCATTTTATAAAGCCTTGTAGTTTATGCAGGAAATCACTGGGAAAATAATTACTAAGGGATATCATCATTCAATGCTGCATTGAGTAAAACCAGGGTCCATTATGTCTTCAGATTTTACTGAAACATACGATACGTTAAGTTAAAGCAAAGCAATTCCTTCTTTTTTCTTTCATCATGCATGTTACCTTGATATATATATTATTTCAGGTTTACATATTTAGTTAGAAACTGCGCATTGCCACAAATTTGTAATCTCGTTCGATTAAAAAACTATATGATTCCATTTTATCAGAATTGACATTTAAAATATGTTCAAAGTACAAGTTGAGTGTTCAAATTCCAGTGGGCGAAATCGACTCTATCTAGATCATGTAGATCGATTTTTGAATGTCCACAAAATTGCTTGCGACAAAATATTTTTGGCTAAACGTTACCAATTTTTATTTTCAAACTTTTATTTACAAATATAAGCACCAAGCGAGTTCGATTGCAAATGGAACTTGAATCCTGTTTCCTACCGTAACTTTATTTATGTTTATGCGATGTCAAAATGGTTAGATGTAGAGTTGACATAAAACGTCCTCCATAGATAGAATTATAATTACCAACTCGTTCTATTTTTCTATACAAGTCATAAGACTATTAAACGTTTTGCTAGACTGGAAATTTCTAAAACGCAAATAGTGTGGAATTTTGTCATTGTAGCAGCATCTATCAAAATGTAAATGGCATGCCGTTTTTAGTTGTGTATTTATATACGTATGCATTACTATATATGCATAAACATAGTCTCGGGTCAGTTATTATCAGTGTCTGACGAGTTTTTTGATAGCTCCAGGTACGTTTTGCGAGGGCGTTTAATGTTTGGAAAAAAGTCAATCAGAGCAATCGTCTCTTTTTGTTGTGTAAATGTAATAAAAATCAAATCAGCTTCATTTTATGAGCTTCTGGTGATGGAACATACGACAAGTATTAAAGCGTGACCAATATGTTGACAAATTTTAAAAGGAATTTCTTGTCAACAACCGTGGGTTTTGAATGATAATTGCAAGAAGGAATATAAATAAACCTGCCACAACTTTACAGCATCGTAATCACCATGTGGTCGATGTCAGTTTTACGCTGTAATATATTTATTTTTCTATAATTTATGGGAATTGCAAAATTGTACTGATTAATCCACCGTCCACAGTTATTCTCTCAAGTCATATCTACAGGAGCTGTAGTTATTAAAACTCTTCGAGATGGAATTTCCTCGGGTTAGAAATGAGTGCTAGACTTGACACCTAACATCATTAACACTTGTGACTTGTTCCTATTGGATTAAAAAAATTAAGTAATGAAAACTTCCACTCAACTTCATCTAGAACCTGTGATAAGTAGTAAACGCGAGACAGCTAGTCTAGCTCAATCATGCAAAGGATTACTTCAAGATTTTTGATTGTCACGATAATAATCATGCTTTGCAAATATATACATAAGGTCTGTGGATTTTTCATTGTGACAACTTCAGATTCAAAGTTTGATAGACCATAAAGGGGTAGGTAGGTACATTTTCCATACTGTAACCACAATTTGATAACTGATACGTTTAATTGACATAATCTAAGTTAAGTTAGGGTTTTGATTGCATTGGAACTGAAGACAAACTATGTAAACGATGATAAATTTTCAAATTTATAATATAATAATTTATAGATTTATCGGTTATGTGACCAGCAGAGTCAAAGTTTGACTCGACAGCGTGCATTTACCTATAAAAATTCATAGGTACTCAACCTTTCTGTAAAATTGAAGACATTATGGAAGTTGCTGGGCTTTAAAAAATGCTCTTGTGAAAAAGATTGAAACCCTAAATCCACACTCTGCTATGCTTCACATTATCATTATATTTGCTGTTGTTGTAATAAACAAATGGTTCGAACTTTGTTGAAACGTGTTCATAAAAATAAATGATCTCATCGACACGTATTTTTACAAGGTTTGTATTGCAGTCATTTGAACTTGGAGAAAAATGAGATGCTTATGGCCTATGATTTGATATGATTATGGGGGCTGAGAGTATGGATGACAAACACAAGATCTCCTTATGTATGATTTTCCCAGCTCAATCCACACACGTCAGGACATGCTAGAAACGTGCAAACTTAGTGCTTGAATGGGAGGAACGAACGCTTAAAACTACAAGTTCCAAATAAACATGCAAAAAAAAACGACAAAGATTTGGTGTCAGCAAAATTTTAGCTACTTACATCAGCAATGCAAAAGGATAATCCGGTCCTCCCACATTTTTATCCTTTTAAAAATCAAGTTATGACGCTATTGACTTAGCAAAACCGTTTGTCAATTCTAACTTTAAAGAAGTCATGATACAACTGCAATTAAAATGAAAAGTACATTAGCTTCAATATAAACGATAATTAATTCAGTTATTCTCGTCAGTTTTGAGAGGACAATAGAAAGCACAAAGTATGCGCGTACATTGTCTAGTTACATTTTGATTACTTCCGGTACGAGGCATAAATTTTGATTTCTTCAGCGGTCTTATGCATCATTGTCCATTTGCACAATTGGAATTCATATTGAAAGATTGAAAGCCATGACGGGTTATAGCTGGAATGAAGCTTGCATCTTGCATAATACAAATGTGGATGTACATTATTACATTACGTGATAAATACTTTTGACTTTTTCTTTATGGAGATGGTAGTATGGTTTATCTCATAAAACATTTGGCGTAATCTATCGAATATTTTTTTACGCTTATGTATATTGAGAAGGACCATGAATGAGGAGGATGAAAAATTAAAACAAAAACTTGGTATTATATTATATCCCGCCTTATTAAACCTCTAATTAAACTATATAATTCATGGGGTTTAAACAAAATAACGAGAGTAATAAAGAATCATGAAAAATTTGACGTATTTTGTTTTTGAACTAACTATCTATAGTAGCCGTGCAAAAAAAGAAAGCAGTTTTCCCATATTTGTGGTGATTTTTTTGCGGAGGCACTTTGGGAGCAATAAACATACCATACGAATTCTTTTGCATCTTTACCACGCTATCAACTGCGATTGATACAAGCTAAACTCGCTTTCATCTGAATTTTATCAATGGCAGCTCTAGACTTTTGTTATTGTGGCCATTCATGAAGACTGCAAAGACCACCGTTTGTGATGGGTTAATTAAGAATGCTATAAGTGGAACCGCTTTTAGCAGCAGGTGTGCAAATGTGTTTTGAGCAAAAATTTATGCAAATTTTTCTTACGTAGCACCTAAAATGCTAATATAATGTTGTTTGTAACATGTAATCAAGAAAATCATTAACTTTAATTGAATTGGTGGCTATTTTTAACTGAAGTATGGCATTGGAATGTGACCTGCTGGAAACGTTAATTGGTTACGTTTACTTTGGTTTTGGTTCTTTCTCCCTTAAAATAAAAACGCTTTTCGTCTATGATTCCATGATATTATTTATAGAAAAACTTTGTCCACTCAAATGAAATGAGACTAAATATCTGCATCACCATTGAAGATATTTAAAAATAAGGGCATTACATACTATATTACGGATGTGCATTTGACGACCTTTGAATGCTTATACTTATATTATACCTACCTATGCAATGCTCAACTGATATTTTGCAAGTGGCAAGCTCAGTAATGTTTCAAACTAGCAAAAATAAGACTCTAAGCGATGGCTGAAGCATTAAATCACGGCAAACAATAAAAGTACAGCATTTCCAGAATTTTGTGCGACATTGCTGTTTTCTTAAAGGTACTCAGAATTGCATCATTATGATAGTTAATATGCTGATTTTTAAGCAGCAACAACAAATTCCCTTAACTCCCTTGTCTCCCAATTTTGTACAGTCTACAAAAGAAGAGTAAATTATTATGACGATCTGAATAATAAAAATGAATGTAAAAAGCTGTATGGTATGCCTAATTACAAATGTTATTGTATTTTTTATTATGCATATCCAATTTCCATAATATGTTACTTGACGGTAAAAACGGAAACATGAACGTCATCATTGCTTGATTTGATTGCTTGATTCATATATTTTATCTCACAATATATTGCATAATTGTATTGTGAACACCATTTCGGGTACCTCAGTTTACAAAAAATATGACATAAAACTGCCTCCAAGTACAATGTTTATAGTTCTTCAAGCATTCCAAATTAGTATTTTCTGCAGGTGAAAAATGCACGTTAAAACTTCATTTGCATATGCGTAGATAAATTGATGCTGCTTCTTGTCTATTTGTACTAATGACATACATCATTTTGGCTGGTCATTTATTACCAATAGAACTTTGAGTATCCCAAACGTGTCAATTTCCTTTTTGATATTAGTCATTAAACAGTACATGAAAAGATGCGCCTCTAACACCACTACTACATGAACCAGGGACATGCAAACAATGAACTTCACCTTTTAATTAATGAAGGTAAATGCTTTAGATTTTTGAATAAAGTTGAAATTATGATGGAATTGAATATGTGCTGTTTCCTTCAAACATATTTGGATGTTCTAAGAACTTACTGGTTTTGTAAGCTTTACTGACTGACTGTTTGAAAAGTACACGAATGGAATGTCTTTGGAGTTTCCGTTTGGACGGAAGTTGAATTGTTTTTCTTCTTTGCTTTTATGTTTATAGAGCAATAAAACAACATATATTAATAATATACATATAAGTAACGAAACAATTACAGTAAAAACATATGAAGGTTTATTTCAGCATTTACACAATAAGGGTGAATATTTTGATGTACCACAAGACTCCACTCAATTTTGCTCCAACACAATGCGAGCAGTTAATGTAGTTTTTACAACATGATTACGGAACTTACAAACACTCATTCATGAATGGTATTGTCAGCCTCATCGTATTGCCTAATGGCGATTGGCATGATCAGTGGCAAAACTAATGTTACATGCATAAATCATAAATAAAAATAAGTAAAAATTTGGCTTTGACGATTCTGCAACAGATTTAGCTGCAATTCGTGGGGTTGATAACTAATTAGGGACCTACACACATTTGTCGGCTAAAGTGTTGGTCAGATCGTCTGATGACGCATACAAAAGGTTTTTTGCATTATGACAATTAGTAGACTACAACTTGAATGTAGTTGGACAGCGAAGGTCTTGTATTACCTTACATCTCTAGATTACATGTTTTATGATTTATGATGAGCAAAGAACGACGATACGCAAGAGTAGCGAAGAAGGTATCCACATCCAAAGAACCAAACGCAATAGTCTTCTTTCTTTTAATTTTAAGTGTATATTTCATTTATCCATAATGTTTAATTTCATGATGGGTATTATTTGAACCATTTCTACAATAGAGGTACACATAATATTTAAGAAGAGAGTTATAATATAAACGACAACACGGATGGGGCAGTCAGTACATGCGCATATCATTTCAAGGTCGTCCTTGATAAGAGAAGATAACGCGAGCTTCATGCGATTTAAAATCGAATTCAAATACTCGTCATCCATGCGTCCAACGCCCTGGCGTTTAAAAATATCGTCCATTTAACTGTAGATTTCGGAGTGGCCACCAAATGAAAGTCATTTGTGACGATGAGTTCAAGATCAATGAAATTTAAGTTGAAATACATCTGGAGGCAAGTAAATCAAGCCTCCACAATAAAGTTCAGAATTCACGACGCTAAGAAGGGCTTGGGCTTGGGGATGTACTCTACTGGTGCCAAAAACTAAGATAAGAATAATTCACAGAGAAACAACTTTAAATTTGACTATATTTTGTGATACGCGTGCTATCATACTTTTAATCAGTATATCATAGTCAAGGCGAGCCACAACTTTTAAAAATATATATGCTTTAAATTCGTGATGTAAACTGGGCTAAAAATATTTTTTGTAATAATGATGATTCGAAGGAGTTACTCTATAAGTAAAAGTGGCACATAAAATTATAACCGACCATAAAACCGGCATGTGTTAGCAATATTTTCTAAAAATTGAAAGGGTTTACCATTGGGTTGCTCATAAACATTTCAGCCGGTTTTTACTGGGTCGGGAGAGTGTAAACGCTAAAGCGTCGGAATATCCGAAATACAAAGAACTTAACGTAATGAGGAAATTTCAAAAGTAATATCTATAGCCTCTCAAACTTTTTTTAACGTTCCATGAAAGTTTTGACTCATCCACATGGGCAGTGGAGTAGAGAAGGAAGTAATACAAAAATTGGTATAATAAACATTGGCATGTTCCGGTTCATTTGTTATAGAAAAATTGGGGAAATATTGTGCCAACTTTATCAATATCAGCTTCTACAAAGATCGATCTCCCACCTACATGCAAGTTATCTTGTCGTATCGGACGATTATTTGCATCCATAATAATGTCTAGATTAGATGTGTATGTATTACGTGTTTATGGGGTTACATATTAAATATGTAACACCTTGTACGTAAGCAAAATTTAGTGTGTCCATGAGAGGGAACTGCGAGCACTATCTCACCGAGCATAAATTTCCTTATTCTAGACAAAGTCACAAACACTGAGATTCTCATTCTTTTTAAAGCAAAATTTAAAGGTGAGCACTAATATTATTAAAGGTTTATTTCTAAAAAAGAAAGGAAGACAGCTTGACGTCGATGCGTAGGATGTAAGTAGAAAAGCTGTTTGGCACTAACTCTTTTAACAAGTTGCTAGTAAGCCGAGTTTCTGTCTACTTGGAGCGTAATTGCATGCGCAGTCAGTTTAGTTTTTTGGTCAACATTTTTTTATCATGATGACTGTCTGTATATATAGTACCATGTATGCACATGGTCCGCATTTTAAAACAACGTATACGTATAATTTATCTCAGCGAGTGCTCAAAGGGCATGACCATAGGCCACATAATATTTTCAATGAACTCGTTAAAACCACGAAAAAAACCTCAGATTTTCATACTTGAATTAGATTCCAGGCTAAACAACTCCTACAAAACACCCATCTAAAGCATGAAGAAGTTTCGTAACTTCCGTTCTAAGAATGTGTAGTAAACAGGTAAAAGCAAGCAGGTATGTAAGTATATTTTAATATAATGTAATGTAATTTAACATTACATTCTATAAAAACAAACAATTTATATTTCTAGAAGAAGCGAAACAGTAGGATGTCTCCAGTTTCCAGAAAGGTTAAAATGTTGTCTACGAATCTCTTAATGAATTGCATTTTGTTGTGCATAATAATTGTGCGTATACATAAAAAGTTGATGCACGTTCTCGGCAATCATGGAATAATTATTAATTAAATAGTTTGCTTCGTATGGTTTACGAAAGTGAGAATCAAATATGTACAAATTATGAAACCCAGATCTTGCATATAGGAATCTAAGCTTGTTTATACATTTTTTATACCAAATAACTTTTCCATTTTCGCTGCTAACTGTTAGATGTGTAGATGTTATCGACATTTTGAAAATCTAGAAGGGTTATACAAATATTTTAGGCTGTTATTTCTAATAACACATCACTGCGAATTATGTTTGCATCAAGATCATGCTAAGCTAATGAATTTTCATTTGAGCTTCAAGCCGCTGTGTCTGATATAAGGAACACCACCATTGCCACTCTTGAGTCAACTAGAATACGTATTTAAAGCTTTCTCGGCCTCTGAAATCCTTTAAAGTGTTTTGTGCGTGACCATAAAGTTATGTTATTATTAGTATGACTTCCTTTCATCATCATCCATTGCAACATGGCTGAAATGATTCATTTACCGTGTAAATTTTAGCCACACGTTAACATCACCAGGCAGTTCTCGACAGTGTATGTCACAAGAAAGTGGAATTGTGCCAGAATAACATGGTACGAGCATCATGGTAAAAACTAGGAAAAATGGGTTGTTTCACATGAAAAAAGAAAATTTTCACCGTTCTGTCAGCGTAGATGTTTTTAGATAAAATCATGCTCCAAAATGTGTCATGTGATGTTTTAATGGCATTTTAATAAGCAATTTGTGGGTGGAATGGGTTGATACAAGTGCACTTCAAGTAGCATAATAAAAGGCGTCATCGCTTTCAAGACACACTTGAGCACGAAACCATTCTCTTGTCTTCAAAAGTGCCACTATCTCAGATTTATCTCTACTGAAGTATAACGCGCTTAATAACCAAAAACCAAAGTTTCTGAATATGTAAAGTTTCATTGAGATTTTATTTCTGTACTATTTTTCAGGGACTGGAACCTTCGGCAGAGTTGTACTCGTTTATGACCAGGTGCGGTCTGAGTATGGAGCGCTAAAAATCCTACAACTGCATGACGTTATCCGATTGAAGCAAGTTGATCATGTCAAAAATGAGAAGAATATACTGAAGGCAGTGAAGCATCCTTTTATCGTTAACATGTAAGTACCTATAAACTTTATATATGCCCAATAATATGATAATGCTCACTTTTCACTTTCGGTAGTATGAAATTAATATGCATGGTTAAAAAAGTCCTCCAACTCTGAAGTACATGATGACGTGCTTTTATCAACACATCACTGCGCATTTCCCATTTGTCCACTCAATATTGTCAGATTTTCAAAAGACGTTGCGGTGCAATGCCAAATGCTACATGATAGGTCAAAAAATTAAAAGTACAGTACAGCCATGGTAGGGCTACAGTATCACTTCGGCAAGTTATCATATAATGTTTAACCTTATTATTTCTCGCAAAATGAAAAATGAACATTTGACACACATTTGAAATTCGGAGAATTTTTTATCAATTGGATAAAAACTCTACAAGTTTATAAAGATTTGAGAAGATTATACTGAGAAGTTCAACAACTGTTCCAAAGTTTAATGCATGCCTATAGCATAATGTATTTTTTACGCGTTAATTTTTGTCTAGTGGATACACTCCTGTTGTCCTAAAGTATATTTGGGTATGCATACTTGATATGAATATTGTATTATGTTAAATATTTTCATGATGCATGCATTAAATTACACTTGGGCTGAAGTGGGTTTGCTCGGTGTACTTAAACCACCTAATGTTCACGCAAAAAATCTAGTTTTGGACATAATTTTTGATTGTATTCCAATTCCAGTCACAAAGTTACATGCTCCTATTATGGAATGCATACCCATCCATTTACTCTAATAATAATAATACCATCATATGCGTGCTATTTACTGACTTCCAACAGCGTCCTGTTATCTCTTCACCCTTAACTTTTTGCTGGCTTCTGCTCTCCTCTTTGTTCTTGTTGCGTATCCTGCTGAAGCCACTTTTGGTATGCATGTAATGAATTTACCAAACTCCAAACCGATTCAACAATAGCAAGTTTTAAGAATTTTTTTCACAAATGCTCGTACAAATTTTACAAAAGCTATATGTTATTAATTAAAACGAAATCAAGCATTAATTATTATGTATAGAGTGATAATATACATTATGATGATGCCGCCAAACTATATGCCGTTCTTATTTTTTGCATTTCAGGAAATGGCACTACAAGGACGAGGCTAATATCTACATGCTATTTGATTATGTGTGCGGGGGCGAGCTTTTTTCATATTTGAGACGTGCTGGGAAATTCTCGTCAGCAACAAGTGAGCATAGACCAATTTTTATACATTACTTACAATGATGAATTGCAGTTAATTGAGATTGGATTAATTTCAACTGTAGAAATTAATCTTATCTTACACCCGGGTCAATCAGTCAAGGTCATTTTTTACAATGCACGCTAATGATGGGACAATTTCGGGTTTACTGATCGCAATAAGAATGCATTGGAAAAACTGATTAATAAAAACAAATGTTAAGTCAACAAATTAGTCAAAGATTTTCGTTCGGTTTACAAAAATAATAGAAGGAATGTTTCACGTGTGGATTTTTGTAATAATACCTTATACCATATTTCATTTCATATGGCAAATTTTTAATGCAGACTTTATGCCATGCATGGAAGTGCCAATAAAATATTTCATTTCACGCCAAGCTTCCAATTAACGTTAATCTTGACTGTCAATGATCTAATTTGAATTCTGTGAAACTATGAAAGCATGATTTTAGCGAGTTGACATTTCGTTGTTAATCAGCAAGCAGAATGAAATACAAAAACTAATTTTTATAAATAACGCTTTAATGTCTATTATCATCATAGGTGCTTTTTATGGAGCGGAAATAGTGTGTGCTCTTGAATACCTCCATGGAAAGTCGATCGTGTACCGTGACCTTAAACCAGAAAACCTGTTACTGGACAAGGAAGGTCATTTGAAGATAACTGATTTTGGATTTGCTAAGCAGTTGAAAGATAGAACATGGACATTGTGTGGAACTCCTGAGTAAGACGCTTTATTTGTTTAGATATTTATTTATTTAGATATTTATTATTTAGATATATATTTGGATTTTTATTTATTCAGATATTTAGCTCCTGAGATTATCCAGTCAAAAGGTCATAATAGAGCGGTCGACTGGTGGGCGTTAGGTAAATTGCACAATTATCTTAGATTTATGTACAATGATAAAAAGAATGTCGATGCAATCAACGTGATTTATGAAGTGCCTACATACATGATTCCCAACTGAATTGTTTACTAATGATTAAAAAACACTGCTTGATGTTTTGCATGGTGCTCCTAGGCGTCCTGATTTATGAGATGAACTGTGGTTTTGCGCCATTCTATGACGATAATAATTTCAGCACATACGAGAAAATTCTTGCCGCAAAACTAGATTGGCCCAAGTACATCGATCCGGTTGCAAAGGATCTTATTAAGAAATTACTGGTCCCTGATCGTTTCAAGCGTCTTGGCAATATGAAGGTGAGTCGGTAAACCCACCGTAATCTTTACAGTGTGTGGGTGATTATGCCTCTTATATGCGCACATGCAGATTGTCTTTCTTCTCATCTAGACAAACTATCCATAACCCTACATTTGTAACTCGAATGCCAAATTGAACCGAAAATATGGATGGTCTTGATTACATAATAAGGACATGTTAGATAATTTTGACCATTTTATTGTTTTACAGAACGGTGCAGATGACGTGAAACGTCACCGCTGGTTCAGAGACTATGACTGGGATGATGTTTGTAATCGTAGATTGCAAGTAAGTCAAACGAAATTTTTGTATGTGAAAGCAACCATGTACATATCATGTTCTGTCTATCTATCTCAATCTATAATTAATAATTACTACATGGGTGCATTAGCTCGTCACTAATCATACATAGAAAATGCTTTGATTAGTTCACTTAATTCTTATTTATGTTTATGTTTTTAGCCCCCAATCATTCCAAAAGTGACATTTGAGGGTGACACAAGAAATTTCGATGAATATCCAGAAGAAGAATCGTGGAGAAACAATAGCAGCGGAATCAACGACACAGAGATGAAACTGTTTGCAGACTTTTAGTTTTAAGTTTCGTAAAGTACGATATTTTCAATTTTCTAAGTTTACGTTCTCAGTTAACTTGTTTTTGACATATAGTGAAAGAGTCAATTGTATAGTAATAGTACGTCAGTATTGCAATTGCAATTTATTATGCAGACCAAATGCATTTTATGCTTTATAAGGTAGAATATATTGTGCTAAGTGAGTTAAACGATACTGATTACATGTATATTCGCATTATTAATAAACCATCGCTTAAAACTGACTTTCTTGTTGTTATCTTCCATATTAATTTTACTTGTAAAATTAGCTGTGTGTTGAAGGCTGTAGTCATATATTTTATGGATATTGATGTTATAAATCATAAATTGAACGCGCGAAAAAGAAGCAATCACAATGTGGAGCTTCTCAATCTCCCAATACAAGATTAGTTATTGATATTTCTTGGATATAGATACATGTATATTCATACTCAAATGGCAGAATCCAAAAATGTATCGATCACAATTTTTTGTTGAAATAATGTATTAAAATTGTTAGCGTACATAGACTATTAAATAAATAAACTGATACGAAATCAGTAGTAATTATTGACAGTCACATCGCACATCTGATACATTTTTTACCTCAATGTTTTGATCACATAATCTTGGAACACACTTTCACAACAGGCTCATTAGTATAAGTACATTTATCTTAAGTCTATATCAGGATGAAATTTTTCAACATTCAAAACGCAATGCTTCTTGGGAACCAAGAATTGGAAAATATTGTCCAAAGAGTATTATAATTATAAAATACATTTCATGTGGAACGAAATTTCTGACGAAATTAATCGAATAAATGACATTATTTTGCAAGTATCAAATAGCAAATGAATATTGATGCCACGAGTGTGACTGAATTTTCTTCGTGACAAACGCATGTACCTAATTATACTATCAGTAATATGCGCGTAGCTAATTATTAGGTTTCAGGCAACTCTTATGAGACCACACTAACACATGCAAGTACACATACCATCAAATCAAAATGCCTTGTACTTGTTCTGAAATAACTAATGTGGAAACTTATTTTCCGTTGTACCAGGAGCCGACGTCACCTACACATAAAATTTTCCAACAAAATTGTCTATGCAGCGCGTTGTCTCATAACGGGTATTTACAACAAGTCATGGAAAAACTCTTCATGTATGGCTAGTGTACAGGTGAAAGTACGCATAATGTGTAGCCGATTTCCAGCTTCGGTTGCATTCTCCAAAAGCATGCAGATAGCTAAAAACAAAATTTGCTGGAATGTTGGTCAGTGCTTATAACTTAGAGCTTACTAGGCATATCTGATAATAAACTGTTAGTGGTAAGTGGTCATTCATTCTATTTTTACGTAAATATAAATTTAATTGATATATGCACCTAAGTAAATCTGTGCCTATACACCTTATAAAATGGCGCTGCATATGTGTGAGCATTTATCAGATCATCACAACCTAGAACCTAGAAAGAAAATCCGAGTTGATCATATTGGAAACTGATGTTTTGTTCAGAATGTAGAAAATATTTGCTAATGCTCCATTGTTGTAAAAGTAACCTGCTGAATTGATGAAGAAGTACATGGTACAAGAATGCCAATCCTTTAAACTAACAGTAAGATAATAGCAATAAAGCAATAGTCGGATAATTGCGTGGGAGTTCGCATAAGCTTATTTCATATTCCATACCCGCTTCTCACTTTTGTATTACATTACGTAACACGAAAGCTTCGATGCTCTAGGTTCCATTATGATTTCTTTGCGATTAAGCTTATGTGGACAAGTATACTACCATTTCTTCCCATCGTTTTTAGTAAAAATTTTGGAAAGAGTTGTTACTACTCACTATTGTAATCGAAACCAGAGGGGAGGAGAATTGGCTATATTGAAACTAAATACATGCACCAAAGTTAGATCTTACACTTAAGCTGCTGAAATTAATTCTGTAGTTACGCAAGTCCCTTTCAATAAGAGGTCAAACTTTCTATAGGTGGGCAAAAAATAACATAGAATTTACGGGAATCGGAATTTACACAATCCAGAAGTTATACACAAGGCTGCTGGATAATTTTAATGCAACATATTATGCATATATTGAAAACACGGTTATTGCATAGAACAAACTGTCATATAAGTTTAGAAGAAACATGGTTCAAAAATACTGAATTCAAAGTACTGATTTATTGGGGTAATGTGAGTAAATCTTCTTTTCTTCTTACATATGTAGGTACAATCCACACAATTATCAGATTCCAGATAATTCCTTGAAGATGCATTTGATATATTGAATGAAGCGTTAAACATTTCGGACAAATCATTGAATAATCGGAGAAAAATGTTCGCATTCGTAAACGGTAACCATACTCTATTTATGTCAAACTTTGAATACAAAGTTTCAGATTGGGTTTTAGAGGAATCGAATGGGTTTATAAAATTGTACCTAACTAACTTAACGGAACTATTAAAGTTCTCATAAAAATATCAATTTCTTGACTCCAATCGCAAAAGGATCGTAATGCATTAGCTAGGGATACAAGAAAATCTAGATACCGTAAGAATACCAAATAGATGCTTTCTTTCACTCACTTTCCCCCAATACACTTCCAACGCATTTACAGACTACGAAGTCTTAAGATAAAGCTTTATAGATGCACATAAAACATAGAATACGAGACGACCACCAACCTACACCTATCACACTACATACTATGAAACACATACTACACTACTAATTTGCTAGTGTAATATGCAACATAACCTGTTTTAAGTTATAAATGCCTACCTGTAATAAAACTATAAGTACAAGATACGTATGAATTCAGTGGAACGTATTAGGCATCTGTAAAAACAACCCGAGAAAATGAGGCTTTCACCAAGAGCACCTAGGTTAGGCTTATTTATTTTTAAATGTTCTGCGGTCGTGGTCCCTTACTCGCTCCAGCTTTTTCCTCCATTAGATATGGATTTTCACTTTTTCCATTACACGACATGTTGCAAGTTTACGTAGGAGGAGAAGATGTAAAAAATACGCTTCAGGTTATGCTTACATGTCGTCGATTGTGAGCCCTTCCTCAGACAAAGTTAGATCGTGCCATGCGGCATACCTTATCAGCCCTGGATCCTCAAAATGCATCTTTCACTATTGATCTATGTACTTTAGTGTTTTTGTGTTTCATTCATCAACGCATACAGCAGTCTTCATTTTAAATTCCAGGTCTGCTTTAAGTCTAAGCAATTGGATACTTGCTTTTGCCTTGCGAGTATTTATAGTAAATATAATAGCTTTAGCCTTGTAAGTTTATGTTATCAAATATGTGTTTATTTATGCATATATTGTTCTTTTCAATTGATACAAACATACAAAGTTAGATGCGCCGCCACTTTCAAGGTAAGAGGTAAAAAGATGCATAAATTTATTAAATTGCTTTTTTCGCTGTGTGCCTATTTCATAAGCTGTGTTGCTGAACGGCCCTGCAAAAACCGAGTTTTCCTCGTGTGATATTATTCAATAGAATACAATATTTCTAGATGCTAGTGACATTAATTCTATTTGCAACCACTTCACAGCTCCTTCGGCAAACTATCAGGTATTCGTTGGACAATTTTGCGAGCTCACGTCTTCGTATACTTCTAAAAAAAATTGAACAGCAAAGAGTACAATGCTTTAGTAATATAAACTTTTGTGACGAATCCCAGCCCAACTTGTGGATCAAATATATGAAAATAAGAATAAGAACCGTGTTTTACTTATATTTTGCTATGTATGTATAATAATGCTAATTTACAACTACGGTTCATGTAAATATCATGCGTTCTTTATCATCCGTGGATGCTTTCCACATGAATTCTACATCTTGTGCACCATTTGTAAGGTTTCAGTGAACAGCAGCAATGACTCACTTTATGTAAGAAATCAAACCATTTTTACAAAGACATATAATAACAATTATACAATTGGGGTCTTTCATGCATATGGATTCATATCAACAACGCATTGTACATGACAAACCGCATTATTCTATTCTTGAAACTTTCGCTCATTACTTCGATGTAACAACTACAATTGAATTGTGGGCAGCATGCATAGGTACTGAAGCATAAATTCATCACTTATAAAACTCATCCATATTCGTATGTCGTCTTGCCGCATAATCACATGAAAATGCATCCAGAAATGCTAGTTTTACAGAAAAGAGGCATGGCATTTACCTGCAAACCCAAACCAAGTTGTAAATCCCAAGTTTAAAAAGTGACTTACAAGCTTGATGATGTGCTTTGAGTTTTTGAGAAACAATGAAGAACCTCATATTATGGCGACTCACAGCAGATTCAGGAAGTTTGGTTCTGAAGGTATGAAAGTGTTCTCATAATTTGCAAAGTAGGCTCATAAAAAACAAAAGAGGTAATTTGCTAACATTTACTTTGATTATGCCTCCAACATTTTATAAATAAAAGACATGCAAACTCCCTGCATTCCATGATGTTTCCGACTGAACGGTGAACCTATTTACATCATTCTCTAGGCAGTGCATCATCAGCAATACTAACTGAGACTAATACCTGTAATGGCTGTGCATATTAAGAAGTAATTTTTTAAAGCTTTGAGGTAGAAGTTAGCTTGAGCTGCTATACAAGCATCAAG
Organism: Willowsia nigromaculata; assembly: GCA_034700605.1. NCBI lineage: Eukaryota > Metazoa > Arthropoda > Collembola > Entomobryomorpha > Entomobryidae > Willowsia > Willowsia nigromaculata. The sequence goes on from JAQIXX010000055.1 coordinate 55,699, forward strand.
AGTAACCTAACGAGCAATACTTATGGCTATTATTTTATCGCAGTGAACTTGAGTATTGTCTGAGAGAGTCTGAAAGACCTGCAACACGACAACATGCTAACAAATGAACATTGCTCAAGTTTGTACTTCCTCACAAAGGAATATACGGTAACAGTAACAAGTCTTGTTTCTCATGAGAAGCACAACATAACCATGTTGTCGCTCGTTGTTGTTGGTGGTGTGAGTTGATATTAAAGCCACAGATCATTCCTCTGTTCCGTTCAGTCTTCGCAGAGGCTTCCTCAGCTTAAGTATAATAAAAGTTTTTGTGATAGTTCCTTCCTAAGCTCCTTTCTAAAAATCGTCACAATTTATACTCAGAGAGTAGACAGCTTTCCTTTGACACATCGCGTCAGCGTGTTTACTTCTGTGACTCTGTGGTGTCGGCGGTACCATTTACCGTACTACACCAAACTCACCCAAAGTTAACAATCAAGAGCTCATTAGTAGACAACACAGTGAACACATATGCGACTGCCTAAATCATCTCAAACGCCAAAACATCAGCCAAACCTTTACATCTCTTGCATCAGTTTATTACTGATTTGCAGTGTATTGAAACTGAAAAGTTTGTGGTAATGAATCAAAATAGGCACGACATGCTTTTTGTCAATCTCGATTAATGCGTAATGTGTTATTCAATATTGTCATTGCCGGAATATGACAAATCCTTTAAAACATCTGAAATACTGAATTCACCGTGTTTCACCGCTTTATGATTTCATTTGATGCATGTAATGGCTACTTATGTGATCTTCTAAAGACAGTTCATTTCCATTAATTTTCAATTTAAATTCCAAGAGAGCCAAAATTGTAAACCCTTTACCTCATCGTTTTGTCAGTGATGCCAAGAAGACATTTTGTGTGAACTCAAATTTAAAATTGTGCTGTTGGTGGTTTCTGATGAAGGACACCATCAAGACAAACGGAAAGCTTCAAGTGTAAAAGTATCCACTTAAGCAGGAACGTGACATGAGCGTATTTATACCGCATACATGTTCACAAGATGATGGACTTCTGGTTCTTTGAAAAATTCATGAGTGCCTCGTATAACTTTTGCACTTGAGTACTATAACATACAAGTTGTCGGCATTTGCAGAACAAAATAATAAAAGAACGAGTAATGCGCAAAATACGTAATTTCAAAATAAGCTTCCTCGCTTGTAAAGAACATTAAAATTTTAGTATTAATTTAAATTTCCGCGACAGACTGAAACACTGAAAGCAAACGGAATATCTTCATAGATAAGATAATTTGTGGTCTGGTTAGAAGTTCAAGTATAAAAATAACCAGGTATATGCTCCTGTCTTGAAGGGAGAATTGTTCACTATTATTACCAGAAGTCATTGCAGAGGCAAACAGCAAAAATTCTTTCGTGTATATTTTCCGGTTCTCGGGTGGTACTGGATGAGAGGAGTTCGCCGGATGTCAGGTAATTTGATATTTTAGATATATCGCGCTTAGCCGTTCTTGCTCTAATCCTTTCAATCTTATTCTTATTTCCTTGTCTTCCGTGTTCCCTACTTTGAAAGAATACTTTCATCCAATAAAAATGGAATAAGATGCTGTAAAAGCTCTGAGCAGTTTTACACAGCAAATAATACAAACACTATTGCATGTCGTAATTTACAACGCAAAGAAACATACATGTTTTACATTATGCAGTTTTGTTATGCATGGTCATGCACAGGTGGAACACAATGTGTGATACTGTAGTAATTTAAAAAAAAATACAGCAGAGAAATTCAGATACGGTTTGCTTTGCGAGCGTGCTCGCATGCATTTTTAGTAGTTTCAAGTTTGTATACAAACATTACACTGCTGAAAAGGCTAGTTAAGCACCCATACATAAATTAAATTGTAAAAATGTTAGCAGGTGGATTTCGTTTTTAGTGTTTCTGTTTCTTTATGTCAAATTCATGAATCATGAAATCCATGATACACTTTTTCTTACTCCTCGCTTCCTATGAGTGTTTAAGCTTTCTTTACCTTCACGGGGACCTGCACACAGATCGTCTCACAAGTCATAACACTATTATTATACATTCGACTTTTAAAAGGAATTATATACGCAACAAGGATCAAAAGCAAAGCCTGCACCCGCACTTGCCCCTTCCACCCCTTTGTCAAAGAGAGGAACAGTATTGAGCCCCCAAGTAAAGTAAAGTTGTGAAGGTATTCACGCTGTCTCTCAGAAAACTTTTTTCTTTCAACGGGATTGCCTGTGTCTGTTATTTTTTTTGTTGAAGCCTGATATTGTACACTACAGGAGACTAAATTACATTCATTACGATTACTATTACATTTTTGTTAGAAAAAAGGCAATTTTAAAGCATCTCCTCCTTTCGGAAGTTTTTTATTCGCCGAGTATGTTAAAAGGCAAAAATTGCTTGTTGGTTCGTTGGCTCTTTAGTTTGGAGTTTCCGGTTGCCTGCATCTTGCCTTTTCTTTGGCTGATTTGATAAAGCAAAGATGAAGATGAAGCAACAACGTGAACTTATTTATTTACTCACAAAAAGCGAAAAGCACGTATAAAATAAAAACAGCTCAGCAGTATCAAAAAATAGAATTTGTATGAATATGCGTTTGCTCAATATAAGGTCATAATTTTAAACAGAAGAGATGAAGTTACGTGCTACCTGTATGCGTATGTGTGTACTATGTTCCTATTTCAATTTGTCGCATACAATGCAATGTCAGACAATACAAATGTTATGTAAAAGTAGTAGTTACACAATCGAAATTATTTCATGAGAAGAGTTATTATTATAAAACAAGTTGAAGCCTCTCGGCAATAACACCGCGGCGGCCAAAAGCATGTTATAACGTGAGGTTTTAAATGTGTATCGAATATATATTGCGCGAGCAAGCATGAAGCACGAAATATGGCTGTATTAGTGCACGCAATATTTAAAGGTATTGCCGTGTACATAATTGTGCATTTTCGACATTTCATCACTTCATTCCTGCTGTATTTATCCTATTCACAAAAAAGTTGTGTTTAAAAGCAGCCTTTAGGTTACATGTTACTGGTTGTCTCTTATTTTCCGCAATCATAATATCTTATGTCTGCGAATGCACAGCAATCGACAATTGTACAGAGCCGTACTACAAGATATTATATCAATTTTCAGTAATTTGTAAGCAACTTACGGCTGAAAGCGCATGTTGGCAATTTGCAAAAAAAGTAAAATGAACAAAGACTTATTATATTGTAATGTATAATTTCAGAATGAGACAAAGTATTCATGAGGATGGTCCCAGTTTGAGTCGACAACACTCATCATCTCCTGAGAATGAGCGTGTTCGGTCAAGCAGTAAGAACTCGGGATCTTTGTCACCTGCCAGTTCCATTTCATTGGTTTCACTCAAACTGTCGACTCTATCCACCAACTCATCATCATCGCCATCCTCATCATCAGGAGCAGCTGGCTCGGGTAACAGCAGAACATCATCCGTAGCCACTGTCAATGCTAAAAGTAATCATTTTGCCAGTTCCGCCAACTCCAAATCGAGCATTGGTACAAATAAACCGACCTCCTCAACTACGTCAATCCTACAGCAGCGACAGCAAAGGGCAGGATCGTTGAAGTCGTTAAACTCGTCGGCAACTTCTTCAGCGTCATCAAAACGAACGGATAATAAAAACCGCTTAATGAGCTTGGACGACTTCGATATAATCAAAACAATCGGTAAGAAACGGTTGGTTTCAACCAAAAATTAGTTACATTTGGAACTACTATTTTTGGACAGTGCGTCCGTCTACATATTTGGCACACATGTCCATTCATTACACACATTTTTCCTAGCCACAAAGTATCCTCTTGCTATATAGCATAATCGCATCTTCGCATCCTAGCCTAAAGCGTCTTCATACTAAAGCACTGCATTGGAAACGATTGCATATCAGTTAAAGTGTGTCTTTGTTCGCCAGTTGTTGTTTGTATGTAGATACCGGCGACAGGCTCATTTCACGCATGGTTGACTTTCATGGCTATTTATGACGACAAAAACATCGCAAAATTGCTGTAATGCACATTATATGACAATGAAGCGATAATCTTGACTGTTACTCGTATATGGGAAACAACAGACTTTGACGTATCGAACTAGAAACGCAAAGATGAGAGAATTCATTGAAAGTCGTAATCACTCATATCGATGCTATTTATTTTATTTGGCAGATCCGTTGGGATTTTCAGTTTTATAACTATCGACAATCGTAAAACACATCTACTTTGTAGAATGTTTCAGGAAATGTTGCTTGTACAGTAGCGTCAAATCATATAGTATAGTTCTAAAGAAACATTCCAAGGGTTCCATATATCTACCAATATTTTGTGCATAATTACTTGCACACATAATGTGAAAACCCAAAAAGCAGCGTTTGTAACACAAACAAAGAAGTTATGTTGGTGTCTGCAAATAAAAACTTGTCTCAAGATGACTCACTATGGCTTATCCTTTGTGCAGCGATTCGATTCGAAACAAACTTTTGATTGTTTTACTTTGCATTATGAACAATAATAAAAAGCAGACGTAAGGCTTACATTTATTACCTTAAATATGTGTGTTGGATGACACATATAACTGCATGCTTACAATTTTGCCAATCTCTTCTCTGTAAATCATCTTTAATTTTAAATCTAAGCTTCTGCGGTAATTCTTTAAAATCCTTTCATTCGTGGTCAGTTTGGTGGCCTAGAGAGTTAAACTAATTATTGCTCAATAAAAGAAGTGTACATAAAACAACGATTGTATTATTGTATATGAAGAAATATAATTTCTCAACTTGACTGTACACTGTACATGCTATTGTTTCAACTTGCATGTGTCAAAGAAAGGATGGAGGTCAAAAACCTAAAGCTGAAATAAACTGTTCTTCTGATGTCCTTCAAGATATGTAGTTACAAATAAATTTCATTCATTGCACGAGGCAGTACTTGTAAAAGCACAAATGCCCAAATACATATATATTCCACACCGCGTGGCTTCTATTGTTTTCATAGTTCACATGCAAACTCAATGGTAGACAACAATGATAAGTCGGAAATCACATACTTACTCGATTATCTGCTACTACTTCTTTTTGCAGGAGATAACAATCGTCAAAGCCTGAATGAACACATAACGCACTTAAACCACATGCAATCTATTTTAATGCATTTTTATGCACTATGAGATTCGCACATGTCCTTTAATAAATGTGTCACAGTCATGGCATGATGAAGTTGTCAATAAATAGGTATATGTTTCTTTTAACAAAATTGAAAATTTCAGCTAAAAGATATATGATAATGCAGGATATACATGATTATGAATATAATATTAAAAATAAAACTGTTTCTGAAAACTACGAAAAGCCTGATTTTTATTGAAAAGTTTATAAAACAGCTCATCCTTTTGTTTATCTTGTGTGGAATGTATACGTGTACTTCCCATTGTCCACTTGTATTTCTATGATTTCAACAATGCTTGATGAGAGTAAACATTTTGTCCACAATGACATACAATAATTGAATCATTGTCTCCCTGTAATAATGAGCTTATTATTGAAATAGTACAGCGCAGGGAGTTTAAAGGGGACTTGTGGAGTCAAGGTATAAATTATAAGGAGTCGAGGCATTTTTAATTTGTGTTTCAGTTTGCAAGAAATAGCACAAGAGTTCACATTGTTCGATGTTTGAACTACTTGTGAACTTTTATTTCTAGCTTGCAAAAACTTCCTAAAGTAAGTCGACTGAAGGTCGCTTGGGATCTTGCTACTTATTTCCTAAGTTTCTGGGAAATTGGCAGCTTTTTTTCATGAACATAACATTTTGTTCCGTATTAAGTGACTTTGGCTTCGCTTCATTTTCATATATCTTATCTTGTAAATTTCGCATAATAACTAACATTCGTAGAAGCTGCGTAATCAAGCTGGCCTGAAAGTAAAATTTCTACTGCTCAGAGTTTGCTTACGATGCCTTTTCGACGTGTACCACATGTCGTGCTGCTAACATATTGCTGCATGCATGAAATATGAACATTTAATAATAATAATTTGGCGAGAGATCCTACAGGAATTGCAATACTGCCAATTAAAGGTTGGTGGTGCCGCTGCTGTTATTCATGTAGGTACAGTGTACATTTAGCGTGCATCTCTTCGCTTTAATGACATGTATTTATTGATACAACTTATTATGTCAACTTGGACATGTGTGTGCTACTGTCCGTTCTTCTGGGCAAAGATTTGCGTCCTATTTCCTCGCAAAACTATTAATGCAACAGTTGTGTTATGTCATTTGAAGTACTGCAGTTTTCTAGACACGTTACTCACCAGAAGGGATGATTAAACGGAATAAAAATCAAGTTTGTTCTTGGTCACACAGAAGAAGTGATCATTTAATAGCATAATATACATGCTCATCTGGCTCAAGGTCAGTGTTTTCTAATAAAAATGGTCTACTTTTTCCTTTGAGTCGCTTCTTTGATGCGATAGACATGTATCTACCAAAGACCAAAATTATTGCGCACATTATGCACGTCATACTCGCGGTAATGATAAATGCACATTGAAATGGTGTAGTTTTATGAGTAGACCGAGACCGCATCATTTAAGTAGACTACAAATGATCGCTTCATTTTCAGTAATATGTGACCACTTAAACTACTTAGGAGGATGAGAAAGTATAGCATTCTGTTCATAAGGAAGTCTGTAAAGCAATGTGCTTCGCATAATACATGCAGATGCAAATGCATTCCGCTGCCGCTCATCAAAGAAAAGGTTTGACATGACCTACTCAGCGTTGGATTGTTAAAGTGTTGTTATCTACAATATATAGAGAAACAGTTTCTAAAAATAAATAAAATCACAATGTACGTGCAGTGGTATAATTGCATATTATACTATGCATGTGTACTTTTGTTCATTATTATTAGAGATGCTAATTCATTCGAGCTTGGTGCAATAATGGGATTTACGTCTGACGTTATTCAGTTATTGTCATAATTAATATCAACAGCTGCTTCAAACATAAAATAATTGCCGTTCGTTCTTTTGAATTCTAGAAATCATGTGTTGAAACCGAGGTCAAGTTGATGATAATAATTAAAATTGTACTTCCTTTCACTGGTTCAAGAAAGCACGTTTACTATACAGGATGGCATTATTTATCAAAGATTTTGTACTACTGTTTTGCAATGAACAATGAAGGGAAGGTCTTTATTGACAAACCAACATGGAGAAAGTCAATAACGTAAGTTCATAGGTGAGAGAAACTTATGCGTAGTTTATTTCTCCTGTATGGAATGTTATCATTGATATTTTGCGAATCACCTCAACCTGACGTAATCCCTCTTTTCTAGAATCAAATTAGACCATAATATCATTCGAAGTTTGTAGATATATTGCATAACGCGATTACAACTTACAAGTTTTTGCGAATTCATCCTTTCCATGTTGATGTTTCACTTCACACAATAGTGTCATATAATATGTACATGCATACTTTTTGGGAACTTACCTGCACAAAGAACATATTATATATTGTCATCAGAGTCATCAAAGTATCATAAATTTTTTGCAGAGACAGCAGTAAACGAATAAAATAATAAAATCCAATATTATGGATCCACAGAAAGCCTGATGACCGCGCATAATGACAGTTGACATATTATAGAAACCCTTTCGAATGATTCGAAGTAACGCCTACGAATGCGTTTTATTTATAAGATTTTAGAAGTAATGACGTAATCAATTCTTGTACCGTTCAATGAATTTGAATTGATGATTAATGCTTACAGATGTATGTGCGAGCAACTAATGAGATGTTGCTAAAAATAGGTACGTGAAGCACAATCCAGTCTGTGAAAATCAACTGTGGTGCAAAGCTGAAAAAAGACTAGAAGATGACTAAACATTGTGTACTAATAACAATATACATACATTACAGATAGAGCATTATGCATCACTAAAATGTCTCATTATTTTGCAAATTATCGCGAAAATTCATGAAAACAATATTTTATTGTTCATATTAATGATAACATTTACCTAACTACATCCAATAAGCGATGGATAATAATCCAATAATTAGAACGTAAAAAACTCGTTATTTATTATTCTTTAAGCATTTCTCCCTAAAAACCCACTTGTCTCTAGAAATAAATTGAAAACCATAGTTTACCTAAAACTTTTCAAAATGAGTGGGGCAAAAATGCATTGTCAATTTTTTAATATAATTTTCTAGAGTTTCATTGTGGCATGAGACAACCTGCTTGGATTTTTAAATAATCCAAAAAAATAGGGATTAGGTTTAATTTATTCATCCGTAAGTCTATGACATAATCGTTCACAAGCGCAGAGTGATGGGAAACCTTACTATAATGGAACCATATAGATGGTTAAAAATGTATTACATAAATCCAAATTAAATCATATTTGGAAAACCCAACAGGAAAAGGAACGTCAAATGAAAGACATTTCTCTAAGTACAGCATACAATAATATGCAACTTCATTTCATGCTATTACACCACCAATCAATCTCAAGAATACACAGACAAATTTGAGACTACCGTATGATTCTCAGATTCTCAATGCGAATAATATCAAAAGAAAATACGTTTTGGTATCTCACGCTCTGTTTTATTTTGAAGTAGAATACGATTTAATGCAAGTTGTTGCCAGATATCTTTAAAGATGTAGCATGTAACTGGTGCTATCATTTCATTTTTGCATACAGTTCACATGAAAATTACTATTATTTTAGTAAGTCACAAGCATACTTTGTTCAATGCTTCGTTTTCATACAGTTCAAGGTAATTTTAATAATGAACGGATGTCCGATAATCACAAAGGAAGACGGCATTGTAATCAGTTAGTATTACACACATGTACACGTGCATGTACTATGTTCTAAGTCACTGACTTGCTACATGGATTCCTCTGAAATTCCCACAGTGCTTCGAACTCTGTACAATTTAGTGCTAAACTACAAACAATCACAAATGCCTAACAGCTTTTATTCCTCAAAAGTACATAAGGAGAGCAATAGCGTTAAACGACTTTCGTTGGTGTTATGCGATATCTATCATGCACGTTGTTTATTGCCAACTGGGCTGGTCAAAATCTTTCTTTCAAGCTGGTCGATGGTCCACGTAAGAACATTTTACTTCCAGGTTCACATCGGTCCTTACACTTCATTCTTTCTTCCTGAAAAGACAAATGTAATTTTCTACCTATACGTCGGACTTTTGATGGATTTTCCAGAATTTGTTTCTTCGAATCTAAAGAACATAGCCATGTAGAAAAGTGTCCGTGAATTAGGAACAAGTTTGTAATTTGCTGTTTGCTGACTCGGATGAAAACATTTTTGTGCTCACTTATTTCATATCATCAGCACACACATCTTAATTGGGCATTTGTTTCGCTTTAGATCACACATCTTTTGTCACTTCCTAGTAATTTTGGGCCATTGTATAACACCCATTTAATTTGCAATCGGAACTAATACTTTTCTTCATGAAATGCTATACAATAATGTGAGCTTCCAGAAATCCGACTTCTTTACACTTCTATACAAAATCCAATTTTTCTTTCTCTTTCTCTAAGAACAATGATTAATTGAGTTTCATTAGAACTTGTGTAATTGAAGCCTGACTTTTGTTGTTGAATTCTTCTTTACAAATATTTTTTAGCGTTAATTGTCCCATTTGTACATAATTGACGATTAGCACACTTCTAGTTATCACATTTTTCTGTAAACATTTCTCTGGAAAATCAATCTACTTCCTATAATGAAAGTTTCCGAAAATTCTTTTGTGCTTCAGTGTCATTGAAAATGGAAACTTCTTAATAAATTTGAAACTATAGCCATACCTTTAAATCTACTCAACGTAATCATTCACTGTAATGCTCTGAAGTTCACGAATGTGATTTACAGGCTTACAATTCCAATAATATCATAAAGCATATGCCAGTGACCAAGCGTAATTAATGTCATATTGACGGATACAACAATATATTGAAACAGCGGGATCTCCTTCCCCATAATTAATTGAATTTACACCTGCTGTCAACTGTAGATAGAAGATGAGCAGAATGCGTCTTTACTTGGCAAATATTTACTGATCGTCGACATCACAATGATGGTGTGGTGTAATAAGTTGTATGCACGAAGTGGAGTTTTAAAGATTCATGAACTACGAAAAGCATACAACAAAAGGGCTGTGCTATGACTATAACTAGCTGACTAATGATAAAAGTTGTATAATGCCATATATCTTTCGAGATTGATGGCATTGCTCCCTGCATCTCATTCGTTCTGGCAAACAGCTAAATTACTCAGGTAATATGTCAGACTCGTAATGATGACATTTCAAGGTCTGCAATTGTTGTAGGCTGTGAATATACTATTATGCACACTGCTATTTTCACTTTGCATTAGTATTTATAAATGCACATACATATGCATACATTACTGTCATTTTGTGATCTTTCAAAAAAGTATAGCCAGTTAGTATTGACTGGAGAAAATTTACTACAATGAAAAAAATTGACAATTTGGAAATGTATGAGCACGCAACATGAAATGTTAGCAGATCGTAACCCGAAATTTGCTCACGAATGCACAGTGTATTATCCACACAGTCCTTATAATATGCTCCTTAAAAGGCTTTGTACTTTTATGAAAGAACGTATAGGTGTGTATTCCAGAGGCGACAATTTATCCGCTTATTGGCTTATTTACTAAAGCCAGCGTCTGCAGGAAGCTGAATTAAAGGAATACGATAGGGAACTATTATAATAGACATGCAATTAGATATAAATGCCAATACTTTTTGCATGATGAAAGTCACCTTGCTGAACAAAGATGATGAAAGCATATGAAAGTAAAGGTTATAGTAGCCTAAAAGAGATTGAGGAGGGTACTTAACAACTTTACTACCTATGCATTTGTGAAGTTTGTCAAAACTAAACTTTATCATTACAGTAAAAAGACTTTTAACTTAAACTTTATATAATCTATCGACATTGTTTTTAAATAAGTGACAACGATGTGATCCCGCCCATTAATAAACTTCAGCATTATACAAATGCTTAGGCAGAACTATTCCTTCAAATCAATCCGATTTATGAAATCTTTAGTTGCTTATAATTATAAACTACGCCAAGAGGGTAGATGCAAAACTTGAAGTCTGTCATAAAACAGTCATAAAACTTATAAAAAGATCAAGTTGATAAGAAAGAAAATAATGAAAAATAATATCATCTTATGCTTTGTACGTTTTTGACATATCCAGACACAAGTGGCAAAGTTTGAAGTACATTAAAAGGAGACATGGAGCACTATCATGATTTACCTTGAACTTGACGTCTAAAATGTCGATAGCTAGAAAGGATTTGAAAATGTATCTGAAACTGAATATTGAATCTTTCACATCAGCTTAAAAGTGTTTGAGTATTTCCCGGTAGCTGTTGAGTTGATTGATGTATGAATATTCTGATGACAATGATAAGATTCAAAATGAATAATTGGATTTTGCACGTGAAAGATTAAAACGAATCCTTTAAAATTCTCTTAGTATTCATGAAACGTTCCCAGAAGAAGATCCCAAACATGGTAATGACACATTATTTGTCAAGTAGACCTTGAAATTGATGAAATGACAAAATATCTGGCTGGATTGAAAACAAAGGAGACATCTTCAATTTTTTTACTACATGGACAGTGGATTCTGCGGGTTGATCCGCCATCAACCATATTGAATTTTTATAATTCATATTATATTACATTAGATGTATTGTTCTTCCCTCTATAGCATCATTCAAGCATAAAGATTTCGAGACGACACTATCTTAGTAAATATACAAGAATACTTTGTTGTTCGGGTTCTGCAGACAACCCTACGAATTGTAATTCATTGCCGTAAAATTCCTGAATATTTGATAACAATACTAATTAATTTCCTGATTATTGGAGAATGGCAGTAATCGTATAATATTTATTGCTGCCGGAAGCAATACAAACAATTAAATGCCGCCTATTTTTCTGTCATCACCAACTAATACCAACGGTTTCAAAAGATAGATATGCAATTCTTTGCTATTCCAATCCTAAAAATCGATAGTAATGACGACTAGCAAAGGAACATTAGCCCTCTAAAATGAATGAATTCTTAGAATGATTATCCACTAATCATATAGGTAACCAAAATTAGAAAACCCAAACCCAATGAATGGCACGCGGTCGGTATTAAATAATTTACTGTTTCAATGCATACAATATTTTTCAGAGTAATATCTTGGACGATAAACATCCAGGTCATTATGCATAATGTATCTTTAAACAAAAGGTTTGCAACATAATAATACATGGCTGGAAACGTGAGCTGTCAATTCCGTAGACTTTCATCGACATACACATTGCTTATCTTTTATTACTTTCCCTTCCATATTTTTTACGAGTTTCTTTTACTTAACCATTGGAAAAGACAATGATAGGTTGACGATGGTTAAGATAATTCATAATTCATAGGGAGTGTCTCATATTCTCTCTCATTTATATAAACAAAGCAATTTCGCTCTATAAAGCGAAGAATATGCATGTAGTTGTGCTATCCTCCCATCATTATGATTGTGCTGACTTCGTGTGATATGATGTTTACACGCAATCGACGTTTCTTATGTAAAATTCACGGTACGTGTTAAGGTGAGCTGTTGACAGAACTCTGATAGTAGTAGACTATTGCGCTCCTGGTTAAATTCTTGGCGTGGTATTTGATGTTACTATTTGTGACAATTCTTAGGTGATTTTCATAGGAGGATTTACTCTATTGGAATGTAAACAACTTTTTGAATTATATGAACTTCGTGGAAACCATCAATTCAAGGGAGTCATGACTGATCAATATTTGGTCTTTTTTTGAAAATTGGAAATATGCTCTGCTGTAGAAAGCATCTATTCAAATATGTTTATCTATTATGATATTTGACAGGTGGCAGGCAGATATTTTGAATTCTGGCTCTTATCATTAATCATTAACAAATAACATGCTTGTTCATATGTGCATCACGCACAGTGTATGCATGTTTGAAAAGTGATAGGAATATCTCAATACAACTACTGAGAACAATGCATAATATACGATGAAAAGGAACGGTTTGAGAGGTCATTTTGATAAGGAACTGTTTATTAAAACTGTCTAGCTTTCGAAACAAATACTTTGTTCTTCGTCAGGACCATATATGTTAGTAACTTTAATTGTTCCGCATTTATGAATTATTTTTAACATTCAGAAGTTGAAAGTCTTTTAATGCCCCCAAAATATAAATTGAAGTAGCCCAAAGGTTCATTCTGATCGCCAAGAAAATCTCAGGTTGAGGAATTCGTATAGTCCATTTTATAGGAATAGGAACTTCACACCTTTGAAACATCAAGCGTATGCAATTATAAAATGGACATTAATGAATATACCAGTAGAAACATTTAATGAAACAGTTAGTCATGTACGTAATGGGCTTTAGAAACCTACGTCATAATAATGTAGTTTCAAAATGGAGATTGGTGGTTTTGATTCTCAAGAGAGTTTCACGTCGCCCCAAAACAGTGACGAAAATGAGGAACGCAATGAACTACGGACTCCAAGGTTTTATTGGTCTCAACAGACAATCTGCCTATTAATACTGTATGGTTAATGAAAAAGCCTAGATTTTGTTTTTCTTTGTCACCGCAAACCCTTTTAACATTTATTTCTAGACCCGAAAATATCACGCTTGCATTTGTCGGAAATCAATTATGTTATGAACGCATCTACGTATACTTTACTACATCATCCCTACGTCACCACCATCCGATTTGTACTTGCCATAAGGAGCAAGCAAGGTTCTGCACTTTGATGATAAACTGCTTCACATCTCATTGGTTAAATGTCATCATAAATCTCAAAGTTTTCTAATGATACACATATCGTTTCAATGGTCGTAGGAATAATCATTGCATTAGTGTCAAAACCGGCAGCTTTCAAGCAAGAAAATTGTTTGTCTAGGGAGGTACTATAAATGTTTCATATTTTAAAATCTTGAATTAAAGCCAGATATTTTTAGAAGTAATTTTAACCAATTCAGCTTCAATCATTTGATAATATACAAAATTAATAGTACTTAATGCAAATAGACATAACATGAGATTTCAATATTGCTAACGTGGTGGCGAAATTTGTGCAAGTAAATTCGAAAGATTCAGTGATTAAAAGCTGACAACTGACTTTTACAGATGTCTTTGGATTACAGAGTACGAACGAAGGTTGTATAAAGTAGCCAGTTGTTTTTGTAATTTTCCTCCACGAAGACTATTTTTACTCCAACAATAATTATCAATTTCCTATGAATAATAAACTCCTACTAAAATGATATATGTTTGATGTTTCTAAATAGAATATGAGTAGATGCATAATATATACAGACATATAGCTTTAGCTGTGTCTATAGGCATGTTTCAGAATGCCCCAGAATGCACTTTACACTTGATTCATTCAGGAATTTTTCATCATTTTAGAGCCTTTATCCTGACAAAGCACATAAAAACGAACGAAATGACGCATTGAACAACGCATAATAACAATTCATGTGATATTGTAGCGATTAGTGATAAGTACATTTGTCTTATGTTTTACAGGAACTGGAACATTTGGTCGGGTTGTGCTTGTCTACGACAAAGAAAGCAGAGAATATGGAGCTTTGAAGATACTTCAACTGTGTGACGTGATCCGTTTGAAGCAAGTTGACCATGTGAAAAATGAAAAGAACATTTTACAGCAAGTGAAACACCCGTTTATCGTAAATCTGTAAGTCGTTCATCATTCAAAACCTCTAGTCTTACGCTGTCAGTTTAATTCTGTTGTGCACACAATGAAATTACTCCTCTTGAAGTGCAAGTACAAATGTGTGATTTGAGACCATCGGATGAGTTTTAGCCGAGTTACCACCACCAGAAGAAATTTGTTGATCTTTTTTATTGTTTCTTTCGCAGAAAATGGCATCACAAGGACGAATACAATATTTACATGTTGTTTGACTATGTGTGCGGGGGCGAATTGTTCTCTTATCTAAGAAACGCTGGCCATTTCTCCTCTTCAACAAGTAAGGTTTCATATACATTCATGTCATTAATTTACCAGTTATATCTGTAACATGCCAAGCAATTTTCCTATTAACTTGAATTTCTGTAACTTTTACTTCGAGATAATCGTTTAAGGCTAGTCGATATCTCTAGAATCATAATTATTACATGACTTTGACTCTGCATTGTCGATGCGTTGAACCATTCGGGAGACGCTTATTTGCGGTAGTGTTGTAAATGCTATATATATCTGATATATGGCATTTATATACTCATTGAATAAATTTAATGTATATATGGATTGTTAGCCTAAATAAATTACTGACTATTCTCTCCGATTACAAATTCAATGATACAAAAGAAAGGCATGGCTAGCTAACACCTCCAACATTAGCGATTGATGAGTAGTGGTCGTAGATAAAATTTATTCTGGAGCTTGACATCACATGTAAGGATAATCCTGTCACTTCATTATTATTAATTCCAAAAGACTATACATATCAGAGTCAGAAAACACGAATTCATTCCCAGCTGGAGGCATGCATTTTATTGTTTGTTCGTAGTTACGCTTTCTTATATGAATCAACGTTATTGAATTTCTTTCCACATATGGCACACTCCGAGCTAAACTGGTGTGAAATTTCAATATAAATCTTTCAGGCTCCTTCTACGCGGCCGAGATCATTTGTGCACTGGAATATCTTCATGCCAGAAACATTGTATACCGAGATCTTAAGCCAGAAAATTTGCTTTTGGACAAAGAAGGTCATTTGAAGATAACAGACTTTGGATTTGCAAAACGACTTTCTGACAGGTACTGGATATCAACAGATATGCACCATTTAGCTAAACTTGATGCATAAAAATTTAATATCTTAAGACACCAGAAAGTTTTTGGATAATTATTTTATGTCCACCGTTGTCTTGATTTTGAATCTTGGTAAGAGAAACGGGCATCAACAGGCACTTGCCACGATGGCCGCTGGAATGGCAAAAAAATAACATATTTCTTTTCTTTATGGTTTTGTAGGACATGGACATTGTGCGGGACTCCTGAGTAAGACACACTTTACTTGCTTAGATATTTATTTATTTAGATAATTATTTAATTGTATAATATTTTTTATTTAGATATTTAGCTCCAGAGATTATTCAATCCAAAGGGCACAACAAAGCCGTGGACTGGTGGGCCTTAGGTAACTTTTCATTATCATATTGTAGTTTGCTTGTGAAATTCCGTGATACCCTTTGGCATTATTGGCATACCGTGCAAAATTGGTGGGCACAATACACAAGCATGCATGTTAAAAGTCAATTTCTGTATTGAATTCATTATTGAGATACATTTTGTATAAAACATACTCGCCAAAGAAAACAGAACAATGACATTTCCAGAGAAAACCATAAACTACTACATGAAAGCTATAAAAAGAAGTAGACTTGCTGTACACATATATATTCTAGATCTATCAAACGAATACAATTAAAACGTAAAACTGTTTATTTTCGTACAACGATGAGGTTTTTTTTTTGTTGAGGAGGCTGACTTTTGTACCATTGTGCACTATTGTGTCTTTATAGTTCGTGGTCTTGTGGATAGAAAGATCTGTAAAAACCACATTTTTAGTCGGGTTTTTGCATGTTTAAATTACAAAGGATTCATGATTCATTAAATCAGATTTAGCAAGCGTTCAAAGTTGCTTTCATCTCTATTTTGTAGTTCTGAAGAAACCAGAAACATTTGTGGTATTGCATCGCATCAGAGCAAAGCCGCAGGGTTTACGAATTAGTTTGCGATGGGTTACTTGAGATTCTTGTGAAACTACAAAAATAATGAAAGGGTATTTCACTCTCACTCGTCATATAAGCCAATGCACACAAATCTGCGAAAAAAAAGTATGCCTATTCTTAATGTAAACGGGTGCCTAGTGCCTGGAAGGGTTTTTGACACATACTACTGCATAAATCGGTGCATTTGACTGTCAGTTACAGGCTCATAGCAATCACGTGCTAATTTCATTCTGTCTCATATGCTCCAAATACGGGTGATCTGGCAGGGCAAAAAAAATTAAGCGAATTAATAAAAGACTGCAGCTGGAATTTGGAAATAATATAGCCAGCTCTCATATATTTCCCTTCTTTTTGGCACAGGTGTCTTGGTGTATGAGATGTTGTGCGGCTATCCACCTTTCTCTGATGATAACAATTTCAGCACTTATGAAAAGATTTTATCTGGAAAGATTGATTGGCCAAAGAATTTTGACCCGGTAGCTAAAGACCTTGTCAAGAAACTGTTAACCAATGATCGAACAAAACGAATTGGCTGCATGAAGGTGAGTTCAAGTCAAGCCAAATTATAGAAGAAGGGCACATCCTACATGATTTTGATCAATCTTTTTCATATTTTTATTTGGTTTCAGAATGGACCTGAAGATGTGAAGCGTCATAGATGGTTTCGTGAATACGATTGGGATGACGTAAAAAACAGAAGACTGAATGTATGTGTTTTGTCGTAAAAAGTTTCTGCATACCTATATCTTCGTTTTAGAACCCCGTTGAACTAATCATGAAATTATTGTAAAATCGGTTTTTAGCCTCCAATCATTCCTAAGGTTTCGTTTGAGGGGGATACTAGGAATTTTGACGAATACCCTGAGGAGGAATCGTTTCGCGTGAATGGGGTAACAAAGGCGCAACTGGAATTGTTTGCTGACTTTTAGAGCGTCCAACGATCAAGCTCATAATGAACTCCCGTTTACATAGTTTACAGATGCTTTAAACTTAAAATGAGTTGCTAATAATTCTAAGTCTATAGAAAGTCAATATACAATATAGCGTACAATAATATACAGTATTGCTTTCGTTTCATCTAGATTAAACTAAAATGCAGAATACGAAACAGTGAGTTTTCTCTACGTAATACATTTACTATTTTTGTAGTAGCTCGATTCGTTTAAAGTCAGACTATATTTGAAATATTATTTTGAGAGCATTTCAACTACGAAACTTTATAGAAATGCGATAGACGAAATAAGAGTGAGTGCTTAGGGGCAGATGACAAATATAATCCTTATGACATAATGTGGAATTTCTGGTCATGAATAATAAACATTATGGCTTAATAGTTTAATTAAATGACTTGATTTGTCATACACCCGGGTTAACTCGGGTAAATAGAGCCAATGTATAGTGGGTAACCAAAAATTCAACCAAATAAAGTGTGAGACAATTGACGTATGGATAAAAAAATTTCAACAATAAGAAGATCATACTGATATAATATAAAAAGGTATATAAGCTGTGTATAAGAATATGTATTAATGTATTTATTTTGTAGTTTGGTAGAAATCAGCATTGCTTGTTTAATAATGTCAATTTCAGCGTAATTTTTAAAGAATGTATTACTTATACCTGCTTCGATCCAACTTCTAGATATCAACTGATTTTGCAATGCAAGTACTTACATTTTATGGTTCATGATATCTTTAATTTTGAGTGCATGCTGGTTTGGTTTGATAACAAATCAAATCAAGTTACTTATACTAACGTTAGCAGTATATCAATAATCACATATATTTTAAAAGTATATTATATGCAGTTGATTTATTCATGTAATGGAACTTTCACCTAACAATGAATTATTCTGAATCTCCTGATTATTATAACACGTTAAAAATAGTATTAGGAGTTGCTTTCTCCATCATCATGAATAATTATATGGAAATCAGATCTGAAACAAACTATATTCCTATAAAGAGACCTGAATAAAGTATTGCCAGTTGAATGAAACTATACACTCATTTTCAATTGAATGCATACCTTAATAAGCATGCGCTATTTACAACAAAAAATAAATTATCATGCCACGTTACATGTTGTCCAATAAAAGATATTATACAAAAGGTTCTTTTTACCGTGTGTAATGGTGGATGATATTAAACTGCCCCTAATGTAAGAGTTATTGCAAAAATATACTAAAGCCATGTATGACTGCATTTCTTCTCTTTACGTTAGCATTAGAGTAAATGCGCGTGTGTTGCTTATGGAGAAACAAAGCGGAACCTTGGCCATGAACGAAGGGGAAAAGCTGACAACAAAAACTGCTTTCTCCTCAAAGCGATTGGCTGGTCGTGAGACATTGATTTTGCAAGACAATAAACATTCCGTCTTAAAAGACAAATCCCAGGCTGGTTGTTCCTGTCACCACGGATAGCCATCAGTAGAGAAAGTAATGTGTCCGTTATTCTTTACTCAAACTAAAGTTTCCATTCAGACAATTTTCTCATCCAATTTTGCCGCTACACGTCTATAAGCTACGAACACACCACCACCAGTATAACAGCACACTTTACTAATATCTCAACTTGGCTTGAATTGGCAATTACGGAAAGCTGTATATTACACAAATCAATGTACTTAATGATGAGAATCGATTAGGTAGATCGAACTCCCACACCGAGATTGCAAATGCAACAATCCTTTCACTAATAGTATTCCCTGGAGAAAGTCGTAAAGGATGTCTATGGATGCCCACCATAAAATGCATTTCTTTGCTCGCAAATCACGATACGTGTGTCACTAGTCACTAGACAGTCAACTCGTATTGTTCGTCTTTGTTGTTAGGCTAGAAAACATGATGTCATTCTTGTCCTCTGCATAAGTAATCAATTCCGACTGCTACTCGATTGTACATACGAATAAAATATAGTAGTGTCAAATCAACAGCGCGACACAAAAGCTAATGCAATGCTAATGTCAGTTTGGACAATTCATTTGCTGTAAACCAAGTAACACCGTAATAATGCGAGCCAGCAATTTAATTGAATAGGATCACAATGACGCATTCAGAGTAATCTACTTTCTCCTACTTACTTAAGCAGTCTAGAAAGTCGTATCTAATAACTAGTTGTTGGCTGTTGGTTTAAATTAATTTAATCTATATAGAATAATGAAATGTATGCGCGATAACTAGTAATACGAAGCCTAATGAAATGCAAATGAGAGAAAGTCTGTTGTTCACTTTCATTAAGAAATTTTAAAATAGCTGAACAACAGAGTAATAATGGTCATGAACATGACCTACATGAAACAATTTACTTTGTTTATTTAGCATGTTTCGCTTAAATGGTTGTTATAAAAAAGTTTTCATTCATGTTTCAAGTTTTTGTATCGCTCATAAAATCCAATGGCTATAGCGGAATATTTCCATGCTTTTTCCAGGGATTAGAAAGTTTCTTCGTGGAAAGTGCAGCTAAATCCCGACATAGTCGTCTTCTTGTGTCTCTAGGTTCAATAATATCATCAACGAAACCTCTTACTGCTGCGGGGAACGGGTTTCCAAACTTATCAATATACTCCTCCTCGTATTTCCCAACGTCCTTACTCCCCCGATAAAGGATTGATACAGCTCCCTTGGCTCCCATTACTGCAACTTCAGCAGTTGGCCAGGCATAGTTTATATCACCGCGGAGGTGCTTCGATGACATTACATCGTATGCCCCTCCATATGCCTAATTTTAAGATACACATCATACAAACATTGATGGTGAAGGTGAAGAAAGAAACAGAAATTTCCATTGTTTTTGTTTGTCAAACTTTGAATTGTTCAATAACCTTTCTTGTAATAACGGTTATCTTTGGAACCGTCGCCTCAGCAAAAGCGTATAGTAGTTTTGCACCGTGTCTAATAATGCCCCCGTATTCTTGAGCAGTACCTGGAAGAAAGCCTGGGACGTCCACAAACGTTACAATGGGAATATTAAAAGCATCACAGAACCTGACAAAACGAGCACCTTTCACAGATGAATTTATGTCCAAGCACCCTAGAATCGTGTAGAAAGGTAGAGTATTGCACTCACGCATAAAAATATCAAGAAAGTTGTGTTATTGGTGTTCAGTATAAAGTATAGTAGTGGGAGAGATACCTGCAGCAACCTTTGGTTGATTTCCGACAATACCTACAGTTTGGCCATTTAACCGTCCAAATCCTATTTTAATGTTTTTGGCATAATCAGGCATAATTTCAAAAAAATCCCTATCGTCAACAACACCTAGTATCACATCTGACATGTCATAAGCAGCAGTTGATTCCAGTGGAACAATTCCATCTAAAACGGGAACATCTCTATCGCACGAATCAATGCAGCTAACTATTGGAGCTTTTTCTTGGTTGGAGCTGGGTAAGTACGACATTAAATCCCGAAGATTCAGCAATGCATCAATATCATTTTCAAAAGCCCTGTGAGCCACACCGGACAGAGTCGTGTGAGTTTTTGCACCACCAAGTTGTTCTTGAGTGACATCTTCGTTTGTCACTGCTTTCACAACGTCCGGTCCAGTAATAAACAAATATGAAGAATTCTTTACCATAAAGGTGAAGTCAGTAAGAGCTGGAGAGTATACGGCACCCCCAGCACAAGGCCCCATGATAAGGGAAATCTATTGCAAAATATTCCATCGTAATCATTTTTTATATCGAAGAATGAATCCGAAATCATGAATCTTCAGAAATTGGTATGGAATGAACTTTGAATAATTATGGAAAATTTACTTGTGGAACAACACCGGAAGCTAGAACATTCCTTTGGAAAATGTCAGCATAACCGGCAAGTGACTCCACCCCTTCCTGAATGCGCGCACCGCCTGAATCATTCAATCCTATGACAGGAGCTCCTACCAGTAAGGCCTGGTCCATTACCTGAGTTGACAGTTACAAGATAATCTATGATATTACTCAAAATTACTCAGTCTTATTAATGATAATTTAATGGCGTTCTTGTACGAACCTTGCAAATCTTTTTTGCATGAACACTGGAAAGACTACCACCAAAAACAGTAAAATCCTGGCTGAAAATGTACACTAACCTCCCATTGACGTATCCTTGACCCGTTACAACTGAATCGCCGGGAAACTGAAAAGATTGCATTAAAAGCGTACTTCTAACGAATTTTCTCATCTCATATTCAAGTTCATGCATAAATGGAAATTCATAAGTTTGCCTCATCCATGTTTGGATCATTGTACCTTTTGATTTGCCATTCCAAAGTCGGTACATGTATGCTCCATAAACTGATCAAATTCCTGAAATGAGCCATTGTCACAAAGAACCAGCGCTCTTTCTCGGGCTGTCAACTTTCCCTGCATAATCATGAACAATAATTTCATACGTGATTACTATTCAAACACTTAGGAAATTTTTCACAGCGACAGCAGTGAAATACAAACATTTTCATTCGTAGAAACGAACTTTTTTATGCTGAGCTTCAATTCTTTTTTCCCCACCACCCAATAGTGACGTTCTTCTCTTTTCATTGATTCTATCCCTGACTGCTAAAGTTTGTCGTGCTCCTTGTGAGTAACGACGCAGAAACAGTCTTGTTAGGGTTGCCATTCTATTACGATTGACGATTATAGCCCAGTTAAATTTTGAGGAAATTTTGTGCAAAGCTTGTCACAGGGCACATCACTGTTGTATGTTCAACTGCCAATTTTTCAGTGACCTTTCCAATAGACAGTAGTTCCGTTATTTAGCTCCCAAGTTAATTGACACTGTCATGTGTCAATAATTAAAGTTGAAAGTTAGTGGACCACGTAAAAGCTTTCAACACATTGCGTTGTCAAAAACTTGTGGAAGTAGTGAGGGATAACTTTCAGCTGTGCATGAATTTTCATTGCTCACACATGGACGTGATATCATGATGTTGTGTTACTTTACTTCTTGCAAAGTCAAGAAACAAGAATACCTATTCACGGTTTACGTATTAAGACCAGACCGTATTCCTCGTGTTAGAAAAATTATGGTGAGAAAGCTGCAAGTGTACACTCATACGATATTCATTCATTTTTGATGACCTTGAAATTCTGTCCGACTGGAGTTCATAATATGACATAGTGTATTTGCATCGCATGCAAACATGATAATGATTATTGAAGTTATGGCTTAAATGTTGGATGGATGGATCTGTACAGCCGACTAGTTTAGTACTTTCATAACTACCACTGACAATGATTATATAATCAAAAAATGTAAATCTGTTTTGCTATGGAGGACCCACGCTGACAGTGCTAGCCCGGCCGGTAGCTGGATCTCTGTCTCATAATTTTATGCTACATACTAAAAGCGTAGCTTAAAAAACTAAATCTGACGGAGCAATGAAATGAAACAATGCATATTTTTTGAAGAAATACGCTGGCTGCAATGTATTATGTATCTGATATCTCTTGTACAAACAGCTATTGAAATGTTCATCCGTTACATACACATCATTAAAGTCAATTCAGTCTTTCATTTTGTATTGTAAGCTGCCGTTGTAAGCTCTTTCCAAACCTGAATTTCCACAATATTATCAGAAAAACTATAAACCATCATTAATTACTCCTGTGTTGTACAAGTATTATATTGAGAAAATATAGTTCAACAATCATGGCAAATTCGAAGCCTATTTTTGGATACTGGGCAATTAGAGGAGTATATTATTTACACCCATTGTCACATGCTTAATATTCTAGAATTTTCTTTTGTGAATGGGAATTAAAGAATTAATCTTGTATTTTATTAAATTTAGTTGGCCCAACCCATTCGATTTCTTGCCGCATATTTGGACACAGAATTAAATGAAAAACGTTATGCGTCGATTGAGGAATGGCAAGCAGAAAAATTTAACTTGGGACTGGCGTTTCCAAACGTAAGTTTCACCCTTCCATAGAATAAACGGCCCAGACGTGTAGTTTGTTTTGAGGATTTTAAATTCTCGTTTACACATATTGCATGTAGTTACCGTACTTGATTGATGGGGATATCAAATTGACGGAATCCAGAGCAATTATAAGGCACATTGCTCGAGAGAGCAATACATCGGTGTACCCTAAGAGTCCAGAGGAAATTCGAACCTGTGAAATGCTGGAGAACGTTCTTTGGGATATTTGGTTTTCCCTTTTGCGCTATTGTAACACTGGACTGGTCAGTCAAATAGCTTTTCATTGTTGTACAAGTATTGTACTGAAATTCATATATTCGGATACTGTTTAATTGTCGCATATTTTTTGTAGGATGTCTTGAAAACTTATTTTGAGACTGAAATTCCTCGGAAGATTGGCCAACTCAATTCATTTTTAGAAGGCAAGAAGTACATACTCGGGGATCAGGTATGCATCTCTTCAAAATCACGCCACTATATGATATTTGCTTGCTCAATTTTTTAAAGTGTAAATATTTAATATGCCGATTTTGGATTTTTGAACAGGTTTCCTACGTCGACTTCATTTTGTACGAAATTCTCGTTCATTACACCAGATACGAATCCAGCTACTTGGAAAAGTATCCAGCGCTTGTGAAATTCAAAACTAATTTTGAAGAGATCCCAGCCGTCGCTAAATACATTTCTTCAAATGAATACATTCAGGGCCCATGCATTAATCCAAGAGCAAAGATAGCATTCTAAGGAGATTGCTTAATTATAAAGAGCTCGGAGGATAACAGAAATTGAAATTACCCAAATGTAATACTGTAATTGAGCTCAAAAGCACATTTTCAGTCACAACACAACAATGAACCAATTTTCACAAAATAAAATACACTTGATATTATACAAATTTATTACTTTGTTACGCGTGAATTGACATATTCCATTTTTTGGTTTGGTGCAATCTAATTCGAAATTAATATTCGCTCATTACTAATCTTCCAGACAAAAATATTTCTATCCATGTAAATCTGTCAATTCAACATAATTTTCATGAGACTCATACGGTACTAAACAAAAATGCGATTCCTTCAGCACTTTCGATTGATTATTGATTTGCATTTTATGATTAGTTTTTTATAGTCATGTCCAAATGTTAAACACTTATTATTTGCAATAAACAACAATACTAAAATGTGGGGAGATAGATATTGCAATGTACAAATGTCATGTCATATAATGTGCAATCATAAAGACAAATAATACAATGTTCGATTGAAGAGATTAGTAATGTTTAGATGATAACATCTATATTTGCAATTAGTTGCAATTAGTATTCTTCGTCATGCAATTTTCAATTTTTCTGTCTGTTAGTGTTAGTCTTAAATGTCTCAGGAGCATAAGTAAAATATAGCCTAACGAATACTGCTGTGTAGTGTTAAGTAGGTAGGCACTATTATCATTTCGTAGCATATTAAAGTTATGAAGCCGTTGTTGAGTAATTAAATTTTTTGCAAAATAATTAATGAAAGCGCATGACATATGTGTAAAAAATGCTGGAGGAAAGCTAAGGTAAATACAAAGAAAAATATCGATGAGGAATGAAGCATTTGAGATGGACTGTTGGACAGGATTTGTTCTGCAAGTACATGACAGTATACAAAAATATTTCAGGTAAACAAAACATTTTTCGTTAACAATGTATAAAATTGATTACGATTAGCATAAGGAAACTTGGGCACACGTAAAAGAGACTTCGGCATAGAAAGAATCAGAAATACAATGCATAGTGAAGTATAGCAGTGTATTATGAATTTTATGCATTAAATCACATTCCAGAATGACAACGCTACTACCACACAAAGCATGTTGCCTGTCCTGCTATTTCTTCTAGGCTGTGTGAATAAGTTTTGCTCGTGAAATTGTGCCAGGATGTACGTATATGCACAGACGTTTTCAAAAGATAAGCGAGAAAACTTATCATGATTTTGCGTGTAAAATCGCTTCAGAATTTCATTGTCGTGTTCTACCGAATGAGAATGACCAAACAACGAGAAAGTAGCCGTCTTGCATAGCTTCAATAATAATATCCATGAAAATGAATGCTTCGACAGTGAAGTGAAAGAAAACACTAATGGACGCTTGCATACCTGCACCTTTCCCTAATTTTTTACACGTTCTCATTCATATGAAGAAGCCAAACTCATGTGTCAACTTCCAGGGAAAGTATTAATGTTGCTTTAAGAAATAGATCATAGCTAGCGAATAGCAAACATGATTTGCTCCTGACTCCAATTACTAAATTATCATGATAATGATAAGCAGTATTTTATTTTAATCATTCTGCCTATTATTAACTCTAGTGGACAAACAGACAAGCCATGCATTTCCATTCATCTTCAAAGAGAATATTTCTCCCCGAACAGCGTGTAGAATTGAATGAGCACCTACAATAATATATTTTTACGGTACAGTACATGTACAACCCCAGCATGCAAACTTATTGCAGAGCTTAGTTTTTTAGAAAATATGGGAAATTGAAATTAGAATCGAATGCCTCTCACAGCTCTCTCGTCTACTCAAGTCCCCTCAATACTCCTCTTCTCCATTCTTTCATTCTCTTTTTTTGTGTGGTACACTCACCACTACTGCGTTGCAGCCTGCACATATATATCCCACCACCACCACCATACCTCACCTCACTTTGCTCTCCGCTCTATCTATTTTTCCCTACAATTCATGACATCGAGTTGTATATCACATTTCACTACTTTGCTGAAAGAAATGCGAGTCACTCAGGCACAGGATGACATGATGATGATGATGATGACGACTCTTCTCTCTGAACTGAACACATTCTCTCTCTACAGAGTATACTCTTCTTTCTACCCCAATCTCTATTGTTGATACATTTACTTTACATAATAATAATCCATACTCCATTCCCCCATTCCGCATCCATCCGCCGATTTGTGCGCCGCACAACTCCCCTTCGTTTTTTATCCCAAAAACCTAAACAAAACGCTCACATGAAAGAACGGCTACCTGCTCACAGAATTGAACAGGAGACTAGTTCTCTCATAGGTACTGGCACACCGACCAGCAAAACAGCAAAACTTCTAATTTACAGCAACATCATTCCTTCTTATTGTTCAAGTCTTTCTATATTTGAGTCCTTCTCCTTTCGCTGTTTCCTTTCCTCCTCATACATTCCTTCTCTTCTACTTCTACACTACCAATAATACTACTACTTACTACCATACCAAAAAACGTCTTACTTTTTCCTCCACTTTTTTTAAATAGCATTTCGCTTCGCACTCTCTCTGCTCGCGTTGTTCTCTCTCTCGCTGTTTACAAATTTCCACAAAAATGATGATACAGTAGTGTTGTAAGCAGTAGTAGTACTGCCACCACAACAACTTCTTATGGCTCTTATGTGTCTGTTCTCTGTAGCTCCTCTGTTTTTCTCTATCGTCGTGTGTATAGATTCCCAATTCACTTCCACTGAGTCTCGTCGATGATGATGTGAAGAAGACGGCTAGTTTGTAGTGAAAAATATACATTAAATCTTGAAAAGTAAGTTTGCGTTTTAAATAGATAATCGGAGGATGATATTGATTGCTATTATCATCAGCGCAGCGACTGCAAAACTGCAACTCAATGTGTCTCTAAGGTTCTCCTCTTTTGTTTTTAGCGAGTAGGCTCTACACCTCTCTATTCACCTCTCTAGCATTTAGAAAGAGACTCTTTTTATTTGTGTGCAGTGTGCACTGGCGAAATTGGCAATTTGCAAAACAGTGAGAGAAGGAGTCAATCAAAATAATGCATTTCTTTTTCTTCCTCTTTTTTCTGAGAAGTTAACTGAACAAAATAGTTGATTAAGTAGACAGATAAATTATTATTATTGTTTATAGTGTGGTAGTGTTAATTGTTCGTGTAAAAACTGAGAGAGTATAAGTAGTAGTTAGAGTTGATAGAAAAGTGATGGGAAAATTAAACTGATATGCTTTTTACTACGTTGATAGTTACAATTTGTATGAATGAAGCTTTTCATAAACAAACGAGAGAGAAGAAACGTGTAGAAATTTTACGGTTAATATTTTTCGTTCGGAAGTTGACCACAGTTTTTAAATATCTTTTGCTTGCCTGAAGACATTGGAAGTTTTGTTTTATGCGTTTATTTGGGAAACGATTGATTTGCGGAAGATTTTCTTTGTTGAACGTGGGACGTAAAGGGAGAGAAGAGAAAGCTTAATTGCTTGTTTGTCGTAGTTCAGGCTGGAAGAAGTTGAATTTGCAAAAGGTGACACTTTAACTGTCAACTTTAATTTAATTAGTAAAAGCTTTATGTTAATTGCGAGAGGTGATATATTTAGTTTTTGTAACTTGTCATTGTGTCGAAGAGAATGAAATGAGCAATAGCATGGGGAAGAGAAATACGAATACGATAGGATTTTGCATCTTGAACTTTGACATTTGCATGATGCGGAGCAGTTGCAAAATGTTTATAGTATGCAATGTTAATTTTGAGTATTTTTTTTTGCGTTATGCTCTCAAAGTGGTAGATAATAGCAAATTGTTGATTCTATAAACTTTTAATTATGAATTAATTGATGCTATATAAGCAAATAATAGTGAGTGAAATTAGTGGGTTGTGATTGTGCATGAATGGATTTTAATTGACACTGATTTTATTCTTCCACACAGGAACTGTTTTAAAGTTACTGCACCACTCAACTAGCTCTCAGTTATGGATTTCTTACTTTGAAGAGATAATGAGAAACTAGGCGTTATTCATAGATATCAAAGGTTGAATATACTTTCAATCATTCTCTTCACTTGTGATTTGTCGGCAAAGGCCTTGCTACAAATACTTTGGCAGAAATTGGATGTATATGCTGCAAGAGGTAAGTTTTATGTAAACATGCTTTGTTCAACTACATAATAGTATGCAATTTGTTTTTTAAGAAATAGTACTAATTAAAGTTATATGTGTTTTGTTTTGGCATCAATCATTAGATATCCTGGTTTGCGAGGCTGCCGTTGGTTGATAACACAACCTACTCGAACTGACAGTAAACTGAGTTTTAAGGATATTCACAATAAGTCTAAGGAAGTAGCTAACGATCCTATTATGCCATACACACCTCAGGTACATTTGACAATTATATTATTCAAACAAACCCTCAAAATGCATTTAGATATTTCGGCTCCAAAACTTAACTTTTTGTTTCGTAATTTCGCAAATGCACACAGATTGGTTCACAACTAGAAGAAATGGATGTAGAAGAAGGTCACGATGTATCAGTCCAAAATGCAGTCCCTATGGAGGCTACTAATGGTATGATTACTTGCTATACAGTCATTTCTTGTTTGAAACTTATCCAGCCAGAGAAGGTTGCCCTTGAATGAAGCATATTTTCCAGACAAGTGCAACGTGTTAGAAATACGATAATTATATGATCCTAGTTTAATAGAGTATCATTATTCAAATTGTTGTAAAGTATATTTTTTAAAGAATAGCTTGTCAAGAATTTTTTAAATCAACTTTGTCGAGTTGCATATTAAATGTAGACAAAGTGGAACCGACCTTGCGTCAACAATTGTTGTTATGTAAAGACATTGTGAGATTTTATTCCTGTCGGAAATTTGCGTATCAAAGGCACCCGAAAACGGCTGGTCTTTGTTGAAGAAGAACTGAAATTTGATGTCATTTGTACAGAGGTGACTAACATGGAGGAAGACGAAGATGGCGCAGCGAGGTCAGAGGCAACTTTCCGCTTTAAGGTTGAAATCATTTCCAGGTTACGTGAGCAGGTCCTATCCCCTCCTACATACGTTAGAAACCTTCCATGGCGAATAATGGTAATGCCGCGCTCGGATCAGGGCGCCAGTCGAAACATGTCCCTCGGATTCTTTTTGCAATGTACGTAAACACATTTATTTTTAAAGAAAGTAAAGTCATATTTACTGAAGTCACAATTAAGTCTTTACTATGTTTATCTACAGGTAATGGAGAAGCTGAATCATCAAGTTGGAACTGTAGCGCAGTTGCCACATTAAAAATTTTATCTCAGAAACCTGGCGTTGAACCATTTACAAGAAGTACGGATCCATTATGTTTACTGAAACGTTCTTAAAAAACACGTTAGAATTATTTGTTAAATGTTATCATCTTGATACTCATTACAGAAATTAGTCACATATTCCATTCAAAGGAGAATGATTGGGGTTATTCAAATTTCATCGACTGGCCTGCGCTAATGGATCCCAGCAAAGGGTATGTGAAAAGTGACTACATAGAGCTTGAAGTGGATGTGAAAGCCGATGCGCCTCATGGTGTTGCTTGGGACTCGAAGAAACACACAGGATACGTCGGCCTTAAAAACCAGGTGGATATAAGTCAAACCATATTCTCCGTGCCTTGTGCTGTTACATGCTAATTGTTCTAACAATGGATTTTTAATTTGTTTTAGGGTGCAACTTGTTATATGAACTCTCTTCTTCAGACTCTTTACTTCACGAATCAGCTACGAAAAGCAGTTTACAAAATGCCCACGGAAAGTGATGACTCCACGAAAAGTGTTGCGCTAGCTCTCCAACGTGTGTTTTACGAACTTCAAACATCTGACAAACCTGTCGGTACCAAGAAATTGACCAGATCATTTGGTTGGGAAACTCTTGATTCCTTCATGCAACATGACGTACAAGAATTTCTTAGAGTACTTTTAGACAAACTCGAGAGTAAAGTAAGTTTATCTGCGATTATGCGTAGTGATGTGCCATAGCACATATTATCTCGTCTAGATTTCTAACTCTCATTTTGTACTTGTAGATGAAGGGGACCTGTGTTGAAGGAACGGTGCCTAAACTCTTTGAAGGGAAAATGATCTCTTTCATAAAGTGCAAGCATGTCAAATATGAGTCGTCTCGGACGGAAACATTTTACGATATTCAGCTTAATATAAAAGGGAAAAAAGATTTGTACGAGTCTTTCCGCGATTATGTAGCAACTGAAGTTTTGGAAGGGGATAACAAGTACGATGCTGGTGCTCATGGACTTCAGGTACTGTAACATTATAAGAAGCAGTCTCTTGAATTGTGTTGTGAATGTGAAGAATTTCCAATTAATTAATTGACATTTCACATTTAAATTCTATAGGAAGCTGAAAAGGGAGTTATTTTCACATCATTTCCTCCAGTCCTCCACCTCCACTTGATGCGTTTTCAGTACGACCCTGTGACAGATTGCTCTGTGAAGTCAAACGACAGATTCGAATTTTTTGAAAAAATTCAACTTGACGAATTCGTTAAAGATAAGGACTCTCCTCAACCGAAACCAACTTATATTCTACATGCTGTAAGGCTTGCAGTCATTTGGTTTAACATGATACCTTTTTGTGTTGCACGCGAATTATGTCTGTTGAAAAATTTATTGTGTGTATTTATAGGTACTCGTACATTCAGGCGACAACCATGGTGGCCATTATGTGGTTTTCCTAAATCCTAGAGGGGATGGAAAGTGGTGTAAATTTGACGATGACGTTGTTTCTAGATGTTCGAAGACTGAAGCTATCCAACACAATTTTGGAGGGCAAGAGGTAAGATCGAGAATTTTGAGCACAAAAAACGTAAACGTATCACAAAGCTCAATAGTAAAACTCACCTGTTATATTTTTTTAAACGGAATCAGATGGATGACTTACACCCTGGAGTCAAGCAGTCCACAAACGCCTACATGTTGGTGTATATTAGAGATTCTAACCTGCCAGATGTGCTTCAAGAAGTAACAGAAGACGATATTCCTAGAGAGCTACTGGAAAGATTGAAGGTATGAGTTGCTGAAATCGTATCGCATTAATTAAGCTTCGACTTCTAGTTCTAGATTCATTGTACTAATTGCTTAATTGGTCATTTGTGTAGGAGGAGAAGAATATTGAGATTCTGAAGCGAAAAGAAAGGTCTGAAGCTCATTTGTACATGCAAGTAACAGTTATGTTGGAAGATGCATTTGTGGGCCACCAAGGTTTTGACTTGTTTGATCAAGAAAAAATGAGCCCAGCAGCTACAGCAAATTCTAGGACGTTCAGAGTTTTGAAGAAGACAAAACCTCACGAATTTCTTAAGACACTTTCTGAAACCTTCGTAAGACAATAATTATAAATTGGTTTAAAAAAATGAAAAGTAAGATAAACTCACAATTACCTATAAAATGATCAATTGTCTTTGCCATAGAATGTGGACACGAAGCGACTACGACTATGGCCTTTTAACTTGAGGAATACTAAAGTAATACGACCAATGTACTTGGATGTCACGCCTGAGACCAGTAAAACGCTTGAGGACACCCTTTATGGTCAGCAGTTGCCAATATTCCTCGAAATATTACCAAGTGACGACGAGAAAGAAGGGCTCCCTCCATTTGACAAAGAAAACGATGTGATACTTTTCATTAAAATGTACGATCCAGTTAACGAAAGTCTCCACTACTATGGTCATTGGTGTGTTCCCATTTGCACGACATTCAGTAAGTCATCATCATCATCATCAATAATTTGCAAGGAACCCATAAATCTATGTAAACCTTTTTAATAACTATCTTGAGGAATTTTGATGTATGTATTTACAAAAAAAATTTCAACTACTTCTAGACGACCTAGCTGTGGAATGTCGGAAGAGGGCACATTTCTCAGAGGATACACCTATCACTTTATATGAAGAAATCTCTCCTGGATCGGTTGAAAAAGTTGTTGACATGAATGCTAGCCTAGAGGCACTCACAGAGTTAATGGATGGTGATATAGTAGTTTTTCACAGAACTTATGACCCTACCCGCAAACTAAAGTCGGTTACAGATTACTATGTGTATATGCAATACATGTAAGTGAAAAAGTGCCAAGTGTTTTCGAATCAATTTTCTATTTTACTGTAAATCTTAAGTGGTCTTCTTCTTCCTTGTTTGTAGGTATGAAATTACTTTTGTTGACAAAAGCAATACGAATGAAAGCTTTACGCTGGAGATGAGTTTAAAAAGTAATTATATGGAAATGGCTACAAAAGTAGGCCAGAGACTGGGAGTCAACGCATTGTACATTCAGTTTTATAGAAGTCAACCGTACAAGTGAGTTTCTATAAATTCATTTTAGTTATGTATAGATTGTGATGGTGCTGATTTTAATCATGAATTAATATTTATTATTGTTTTTGTGCTTTCTCCAGGGATTCGCCTGCGTTTCCCATAAAGTTTGAGCAAGATGGCACAGATTTGTTAACCAAACTGGCCCCAGTTCATAAACCCACGCGTAGTCCTTATAAATTGTTTTACCAAGTTTTAGGAATTCCAGTAACCGAACTGGAGCATAAGAAACAGTTCAAACTTTTGTTTTATTCACCAGAGGATCAGGGTAAGGCCCTTCTAGCCATTCCTTAAAGTATAAAGTAGTGCTGTTATTGTGTGCGTATTTATCAATTTTCAAATTAATGTTTTGGTTTGTTTGCAGAGAGGGAAGTCGTTTTCTATGTTAATAAAGCCCCTAGGATAACAGTAGCTGATGTGCTAAATGAAATGTCAAAAGTCGTATCAGAGGATCATTCAATAACATTGCGTTTACTGGAAATTTCGGCTCATCGAATTGTTAATGTTATAGAAAATGATGTCAGCGCCGATGTTATCAATAATAATAATTCTCCGAATAGTAAGTAACCTTACAAAACTCATTGTCTCATTCAATTCCAAATTAGTCAGAAAATTTACTTACACTAATTTTTTTTTTTTTTACAAAGGGTATTATCGCGCGGAAGAAATTCCAGACGAAGAAAAATCACTTGGTCCTAATGAAGTCTTAGTCCAGGTTGCTCATTTCCATAAGGAGGCTCGTTCTACCTTTGGAGTACCATTTTTGATCAAAGTGAGAAATTTTAAAATAATGTTTTTCAATGAAATCACTAATAAACACAAGCTTATTCATAAATGTTATGCTTGTTTAATTTAGGTGCGTTACGGAGAGTCTTGGTCCGCTGTGAAGCAGAAAATACAGAATCGATTAGGTGTAAATGAAAAAGACTGGGCAAAAATTAAAATAGCACTAGTTTCTCAAGGGACGCCAGTGTTTTTGGAGAAGGACGAAGACGAAACACCAGTGAAACCCGATCATTTTCAGTCGTATTCGCAAACCTACAGTGGGAAGCCGTGGCTTGGAGTAGATCATGTAAATAAAGCCCCGAAAAGGTCCCGGTACTCCACGCTTGAAAAGGCTATCAAAATTTATAATTAAATCTGGACGGTTTTTAATCGGTTTTGTTAATAATAATTATAGATAATAATAATTATTATTTATCTGGTATTTAATCATTTTTGTGCTTAAATTGTATTCTACTACTTACCGAACTTTATAGTATCAAATGAAATCACTCCTTATAATGTATGCCGCAGCAGAAGTTACATACCTAAGTATAATTATAAAAATTAGGAAAAAATTATTTAAAAATATTAAAGTGTCCTGCTAATTAGATGGCTTGGCTGTTTGTCAAAAATCTATATATCTGATGTCGGTGTCGCCATAAATGAGTAAAAGGAACCTTAACAATCAGTTATTATTTTTAAGTGTTTTTATGTCCAGAACCACTTCATTCATTTCTGATGTTGAACGAATTTTTCCATCATACTCATTGCTGATTGTCTTAGTAAATTTACTTTTATTGAAGCGCAAGCTTGTATTTAAAATCTAGAATGAATTTTAAAGGGCAGGGCAGAGACTGGAGAAAATGGTTTGCATTTTCTATTGCATTACTTAAGGAAACGCATTTTTGCTTTGGGGTTGGGGCATTACCAGACTTTCATTCATCATATTATACTTATTCATTATCATCACCAAGATATTAGTATGTTCTTGGGAATATTCATCTCAAATGCTGATTAGTACATGGTAAGAGCAGCTATGTTGTTAATTTTTGGAAATATAAGGAATATCTGCATTTCATGCTCAGTTACAATTTTTTATTATTAGTTTTATTAGCCAATAAACCATTATGGGTGTAAACAAATGCTTGTGAAATATTGTAAAGCCCAAGTAGTACATAGCCAGCGTATTTTACATGCTATAGCATCAAACGAACATGATTAAGAAAGCTGAGAGATGTCAAACTCAAAAATTATCAATCACAAACTTGAGAATTTGTGGTGTCATAAAAGCAGAAAAATAACTCTTAACATGAGGTGACTTGAGCAGTTCCAGAAATCCTAACACATTTCCAAATCGTGATGGCTGTGTAGAGTAATGTTGCGAGGAATAGAAGCTTAGAGAGAGTATAACTTTTTGGTGAAGAGTCTCCAAATCTTTCCTGGAAAGTGAAATCAAAACGCTTTCTGGTTTCTCCGGGTTTGATTCAGCAACTGCGTCTAAAATGGGAATAAAAAGACAAGGTTGATCAAAGTACTTTTTGGGGCTACTTGAGACTCGTATTAATCTAATAAAATCCTTACTATGAAAATGGCAAAAGTATGTACATACCACTTCTTGTCAGTATTAAAGACTCCAGGAACGCAATTTCAATCGGACTGAGAGACAATTGGGTGCAAATGTTTGCCAAGGTTCGCATAAAATGGCTGCAAGCCAAGAAAGGAAGTCATGACTCATTTTCATTACGTATGAAGCCAACAGTAGATATTAAAAAATAACCATTTTAAAAACGGTACCTTGATGTCAACGTGAATTCCCCGCTTGATGCCGAAAATTGACTTGAAAGTAAAGCATTTGAAGAGATAAGTCCCAGTGTACTAAAATGTAAGCCCAAAAGTTGATACCAATTCGAATTGAGTATGAGGTCTTGTGTTGCTCTTGGGAAAAGGGTGAATGGAGGTTGAGCACGAGCGTGTTGGATGCTTATAATGAAGAGATTGAGGTAAAAGCTTCCTGTTAACATTAAAAAGTGTCAGTTTAAACCTCTGTGCATAATTTCATATATCTAACAGTAAATCAATTTTTTTACACCTCGTACCTTGCCAATGTTCAAGAATGGCTGACCAGTTGTTTACTGAGTTGTCCTCAAATTTTTTTGCTATATCAAATATGCTATTTAATGAAAACGCTGGTTGTGACACTGATTGTGTTAATTGTGTTGGTAATCGCGGAGGAGCAAAGGCGTTGGAATTAGATTGTTGCGGACCATAAAAACCAGAAGGAAGAAATGGACGCTTGCTATCAAAGTTACTGTGAGACAGCAAGCTTTGCAACGGTTGCAGCAAGTTGCGTGAGCTAGCAGATCCAGTTGTCTTGAACTGATCCCATTTAACCGACATGTTTTCCCAATTCTCCCCTCTTTTAAGCTCTGGAGAAGTTTTCAGATCTATCGGCTTCAACTCCGACGCAGAGAAATCAACAGTGTCTTCCGGATTATTGGAAAGGGATGGTTTGCGTGATGAAGAGTCTGAAGAGTTAATATCATTCCTCTCTTCAATAGTATCATCTTCTGTGCTGGATTCGGTTTTTTCGTTAAGGGATGCCAATGTGGGAATGTCAAAGGATGTTTTCGAGCCAGAAGATTTTGATGCGCTTGATGAGCTCATTCGAGCTTGACCAGTACTGCGGGAACTCTTACCATGAATTCCGGAACTCCCAAACAGCTTTGACTTTGAACCTTTTCGGGGTCCTCTTTCTTCTTGTACCGCTAAACGAACAAAGCATAATATTTTGCATATTTCTTGAGTGCATGTACCCACCATCATACTACGTAGTCGGTATTAAGTTTATGGATAACCATTTCACATTATGTCTAGTTAACGTTCTTGTTCTTTTACTCAACTCCCTCTTCTTCGGGCTTGGAGAAAGTGTAGGGAATTTGGAAATTTAGCAAAATTAAAAATGTTTCAGAGAGAGGTGGCGCTAGAAGTGTATTGTAGTTTATTTACTTCTTCCGCACTTATCTTTCTCGTGTTGCTGTCAGTAAGCCATTATTTAAGAAGAGCATACAAGTTTGTTTCAAATGTTTGCATATCTTTGCTCTTATGCTTCTCTGAGAAATAGGTAAACATAAAGTTCGTTATTTCTATTGCTTCTTCAAGTGTATGAGTAAAATAAAAAGCATAAGAGTCGAATGTCGTCTCCCTGTTTGGAGCTCTAGGGAATGCTTTTCCCTCCCTGAATTTGATGCTCCTTTCTTGTCAAAGAGACAGTGACAATAATGGAAGGTGTTGAATGGTCTGACGAAATGTTTGACACCTTTACCCTTTGCTCTCTGTTTTCTACTACTTTTTGACTGCAACCAAGTTAATGCTCACGTTCATAAAAGGAAAAGCCTTGCTTACTTTGTTCACCACACAAGTTGAATAGTTGGATCACAATTGCAATCCACCCATGTATTACAATATGTACATACAGCTATCTGTAAGCAATTCGATAAGAGTGATGATGCAATATATGAACAGCATATTATTATTATTCAAATTTCGCTGAAAACCCTTCTACTTTTTACCTTTGTCAACAATGACAGACAGTGATGACTTGTCGCATTATTGAAGTTTTACACTTTTCACAACCCTCTTTTCATTCACTCGTAAAATAGCAAATAGTACTTGAATGCAGAGACTTGAGTACAAATAATGGAGCATATTTTTGTATTGTTTGTGTTTCATATACCAATACAGTTGTCTACTACTTCCATAGTATGCCTCTCGTGTTGTTTCCCTATCTGGAAAAAGTGTTCAGGGGTATACAGAGATTCCGATGTATTAATAATTAATGAATAAAAAAGTTACTTCTACATGTAATGTATGTGTATGCGATCATGATAAGCATTTTTACATAGCCCATTCTTTGAACAAATCCTTTGTACCGATGCCAATGATAAATTAATGCTTATGTGCTTCAAGGTGTAGATAGGGCTGATTTTTAATAACATTGCATGCGTAAGAAATGAAAATGGAAGAGAAAGGAAAAAGGCAACCTCACCTTCGTGTAATGATAATCATTATGCCTCTTGCTTTCTTCCTAATAGCGACCGTAGGTTTCATAAATTTTTTAGCGCTACATACTTACATGCATGCATAATATCTTGTATGTGTGTACTTACAATTTGTTCTACATGGTGTATTATTATCATGCTTTGATGAGCTCATATGAAAGTATATCCACAAATATTTCCAACAGAAAATATATTATGCTTTAATGAGATTGATTTTAAAAGTACAAGTGAGCGTGCATGAAATTTTTCTTAGCATGAAATGAAACTTATTTGCGCGTACGTGCATATAAGAGGCATACAAGGAATAAGCTTTGTTTTTGACTTACCGTGTTTGTTCATGTTAGCATCGAGGCATTTCTGAAGTCGACAACCGGGACACCAGTTTCTTCTCGTTTTATCTATCACGCAGTCCCCATTTCCAGCTATTCCAAAGAAAAATATATCATTATTTTCAATCGTAATTAGTCATTGTTAATTACTTTCTTCTTAGCGTCCCTCCATCTATTTAATCTACTTTCACCACTTGAATGTACAGAATAACCCATTATTTGATGGCTTAATATGCAAAGTTCTCTAACCCAACCCTTGCTTATGATGCTCAATGTAAACTACAAAGAATAAAAAACAAGATATTCTCACCCACGCATGTATAAGAGATGTTCCGCCGTATGGACCGTTTGAAGAAGCATGAGCATCCGTCACAGCAAAACACACCGTAGTGTTTCCCGTATGATTTATCCCCACAAACTTTGCATGAAACAGGAACCGGAAGTGTTCGTCCTACAAAGATGGAACGAAATGTTAGAAATAATAGAGACAGCTAATGCAAGAGAAAAAAAAATATTAAAAAGTAACTTCGCTTCATACCCATGATTGTTAAAGTCCTACTTTCACCCTTACGGGTGGTGGTATGACTTTATAAAAAGTCAAGTCCAATGCTACTTTCTCCAGCAGAAATAAACCAAAAACAATATTTGCAGATTTGCGAAGCAATTAGCTTCTATGCTCAGTGTCTAATTGAGGGATGCCGTAACACGGTTGAAGGTGTAAATGTAAATGCTGATGGGTAACTTGATATGATCACTTCGGACTCCTGCTTCCGACTGATAGAGTCGACTTTATTTTAAAAGTTAAAGGACAAATAATAACATGGCTAATAGGGGAACAAATCATAAGTGCGGTGTCTCTTTAGAGTGTTTTGTACATACATCATCATACATGGTGTATTTAAGCTCCAAGTATTTCGTGGCCGAAGCACCTGTAGTCATGTCATGTCGTGCGAAAAGCAGTGCATTTATAATCAACCTGAAGTGTTGTTGTACAACATTGTGTTTACTGGAACCGGAGCAACTTCCCGGACCCCGATTTTTGTTCAAAGAACATGTCCATGTATTTATGTAAGAGATAATAAATGTTCGAATATAAAAGATAGGAATGAAAAATAAAAGCAACTTACATGCACAATCATATTCCTCATAAATACATACTCTCATACCTGACTGTATAGAAAAAAATAAAATGTCAAAATACATGTTAGATTATAAGAACCGAAAAATGTTGCTTTCTTCTTCTATGGCGTGACATGATTGTAAAAGAAGACATGATGATAATGTGCGCACCTCCGTAATAATAATAAGACGTGCTACTTACTTCTGCCGTATAACCTTTGGATTGGGTCACATTATTTGTAAAAATATGACAGTTGGGCTTTCCTCACGTCACGGCATGGCTACAGTTCTTGCAGCCATAATATTCCTACCATCAGTCATCCATTGGTTATCTGAATTGGATATCTGGCCAGGTCTGTGTTGTATTATTACATGCCTTTTTGTTCAAGCCTGAAGAGGGGATGAGCAGAGAGCTCCCAACTTTTTCTTGGGACTTAACCGTTTTGTTATTGC
Source organism: Willowsia nigromaculata (assembly GCA_034700605.1). Classification (NCBI taxonomy): domain Eukaryota; kingdom Metazoa; phylum Arthropoda; class Collembola; order Entomobryomorpha; family Entomobryidae; genus Willowsia; species Willowsia nigromaculata. The sequence continues at coordinate 95,384 of JAQIXX010000055.1, forward strand.
ATTACATTACAGTTTGGTACTAACTTTAGATAAATGCAATTTCCTCAACTGCTCATATAGGTCTAACATTATACCGAGCAGTATTAATACATACAGATGTACATCAAAAGCTGGAGAAGACTATTGAAAAGTAGAATAAAAAGTATAATGTGTGATATGAACACAAGACTTCGCACTGGTTCCCCTCCTTCCAGCTAAAAAGCTGCATTATTTATTTAACTGTATTTAAGTTCTCTTCACTAATATCTTTCAAACTTACAGTAAGTGGAGGAGAAAGTTATTAAGCGTTCTCTTATTACAAATGAACTCATGTTACAATAATACTTTTTTTTATAATGTGTATGGATTGTATCCTATCCATTATTCTCATAGTGTCGAATAATAAAGGAAAACAAAAAGTAAAATGAAAAAAATAATACATTACATTGCCCGAGTACTCTGTAATATTTAATGGATTCCCATCCTAATATTTTGGTATTTTTCATAGATGATGTGACATCGCATAATTTCTAACAACACAAAGAGTAGCACTATGACAGGTAAGTTGTTGGTAACAAGTAATTTTTAAGAAGGAAAAACTTTTGCTTTTTGGACATTCACTTTCTTAAATATTTTATGAAATAAACACACTTATAGACAAACGTTTCGTGCAACAGGAACATATAGCCTTTGCCACATATTGTCGATAAAGCATTGTGGGAGGTAAATCCAAAACGATAGATTTTTAACCACGATATTAGAAGAGGCAGCAGATAATTTCTAAACCATTAGTACTCGTTTTAACAATATTAAAGCCCACTAGTAAGTAGTAAGTGTACACGGACATCTATAACTCTTAATCATTAAACAATGCATTATAATATCATATACAATATCATGCCATCAAAAATTGTTTATCACTTCAATACAAAAGAATTGGAATCTAGAAAGAAAGTAACAATTTGTTGGTGTTTTAAAATTTAAAAGATTGAATACCATCACCGTCCTGGATATGAAAAACATGATGGCGCCTTCACATTTTAGATCAGAACTTCCTTGTTTCTGCATCAAAATAAAATACATTGTTTTGCATAATACAATATTTGAGGTAATTTACATAAATGCCAGTTTATATAATAAGTAGGTGTATACTTTGAAAATGAACTGGTTTATATTATACTTACTTTTTTCCATTTGTTTGAAAATTGTTTAGTTCGTTTTCAATATGGACATGATACCCATGCACAATAATCGAGTTTAAGGAGACAATGGGGTTATCAACTTTGTCTTTTATTGTGTCTTTATCGTTTAGTTTATTGTGCATCAGTGCTCGAGCTACTGTCGAGTCCCATGTCCCCTTCCGGAGAAGACGACGACCTTTCCTTCCAAAATATGCAACTGGTCGGCATTTTGTTCCTTGATAGTATTCCGTCAAATCATTCGAATGTAGGTTATCAACCATGCTGAATTTATGATATGAGTTTCTTCGATCCGATGGTAGCCTGAAGAAATGATTTACTAACAGACATTCCTTATCGTTGCCTGTATTAAAGCCAGCACCTTGTTGGGGTATCATGAGAATCGTTGTTTCCGTTTCGAATTCAGCATCTGTCCCAGTTGGACTGATTTCACAGCACAACAATAGTACACAATAAAATTATTTTATTCACATGATTCATAATAAATGTAATCAAAACGTTTTTACCTGTTAGGTGGATCACTCGAGCGTTCAATTTCCGATGCAAAGGAAGATGACGATAATGAGCATTTTCGTTTCAAAATATAACTTTTCAAAATGCAACGAAGATAAAATAGGAAAAGAATGAGGGACAATAAAACTGTTCCACAGAGTATAACCAGTAACAAATTTCCGGTAATGAACATGACTAAATTATCCATCTTTCTGATTCTTGTCAACTTTTCTCATTCTTAACGCTTTGTGCTGTATTCTCTCTCACCGAGATTTTAAGATGCTGTATTTTCTCTAAAAGTTAAAGGTAAACTAAGTCTCCACTCTGCGTCATATTTAAAATTTCGTTGGAAGAAAGTCGACATACAAGATGCAAACATAAGTTGTGTACATATTTGCAAAGGAAATCCACTTGTATTAAAAATTGATGATATTGGGTATGTATCTCTACATCAAATCACAAAATAGTCGCATAAAATCATGAGTGCCTTGTATGTATGCATTGTAGAGTCTGGAGTAGATGCAACTTTTACGAGACACTCTTCCAAGGCAAAGATTTAAACTAAACAAATATTAAAGTCGCTGAAAACGCTTTTCCTGAAAACATTGATTGGACGTCAAATGATATAATGCATTGCCAATTGTATTACATTCTACATGGCATTTTACTTTTATTTGCTTGAGAACTTACGCCTTTTTGTGCTATCTCCAGCTTCATATTATTGTCAGCAAACATGCATAATTAAATTACCCCCAACAAAGCAAATTTCATAGATATTTCTAGCATGAGAAAAGCTCTTTCTCTTTGCGAAAAATGATAGCAGCTGCTACATCTAAAAATTTTATTTCGATTTTTTATTATCAAAGTGCACACATTGATACTGGCCAACTTAATTTCATTACGCTTGGAATGGACTTCAGTCTCCTACTCATTTAAGTAACTCCTATATTTCGAGATCTATGGAGAGAGGCAAAGTGGCGAGTCACATCAGACTCTCATATCGCTGGAAGCGCTCTCATATTGAAAATAAAATGTGAAAATAAAAGATCATGAAAAAGAACATGAATTTTATTAGAAGCAAACGATACGATATGAGTAATACGCGATTTTACAATAGCCACGAACTTATCAAGCTAATACAAACGATGACAAGCGTTTCATATGTCAATGCAATGCTGCAAACTCAAAAACGCTGCGAACTGCGCTGTTTACTTCATTCAATATTTGTAATCTCGTAAATGTTGATGCTGCTCTAATCAGTTTGTGTTTGCAGCGTCTGCCGTTTCTATTGTATACCATATTTGTAGCAAAAAAAGTGTGTTATATCAGCTTTAGTGCTCTGATGGTGTTGGTTGGTACAAGTTTTTGCATGTGCACGACTGTTCTGAAGTTCGGCAATTTCCGTACAATATCATATGGTTTGCAGTAGTTAGAAATGCTGAGCGTGCCATGTATTAGCATGTGCTTTTGCAAACGTATTTGTTTTAAAAGAACAAAAGTTCCTGTTGCAGTTTGATAAGTTGAACCTTTCAAGAGAAAAATAAAAAATGATATCGTTGATTTTCACACAAAACAAGATGGATCATATTGTCAAAAATATTTCATCTCATCCGCATCTCTCTACAGCTCATTAATAGTGTGCAGACAGTAATTTAAAGTTTTCTTTCTCAAACGGGCAAAGCTCCAACAATGTTTCGACTAACAGGGTCAGTAGTACTTATATTTTCTAGTTATCTCTACACTTACTCATGATTTTCTTGACTGAGTCCTCTCTCTCTCAAATAATATTAATCAGCATGTTGCAACATTACAGGACTTTTATGCTGAAAACGTTTCCCCGACAAGTGGTGAGAAGTCGTTTGGCTAATGTGCCAAAATTCCATTACCATTCTTTGTTCATCAATCCACCACATGACGAAGTTCCAGAGCTTACAACTTCTCGATGTACTCAAATTACCCATTATGAAAACGCTATAAAAATATGCTTATAGTATGTAACCCATTTTTGTCATTGTATTTTAAATGCAGTAATAGAAATATTTGCTACTGAGATTGGACAAGCCAAGGAGTATAGTACAGATGGCATTATTGAAACTCAGAAACAACGAGAAGCGTTGATGGATTTGCTTCCCAGGGCAGATGAGAACCTTCCTCCCAGAAAAATGCAGGACAGCTTTGTTACAGCAGTCGTTCCTCTGAAATCTCATCCAGAAATCCGTGAACGATATGTTTCAACAGGGGGAAAAGTCAGAATCGGAAGGTTGCTTGAAGATATGGATGTTTTTGCGGGTGAGGAGTCGTTGCAATGTTGATTACGATGCCAAATACTGCGAAACCGAATGCTTGGAGGAATTTCACTTCTGTAAATACAGAAACAGACCCCAGTTTGTTGATTACTTTATATATATTTGCCAGTTTACAGTTGCTTCAAACATATATTAAACCCACGAAGTGTCGGAAAACAAAATCCATACTCAGTGGTTACAGCCTTGGTTGATAGCATTCATATAGTTAGAGACACTATGAAGGCAAGTCTGTATAAAGTTGATATGTCACAATCAATCACAAATATGATTTGAGGATGTTTTATATGTCCTTTGTTAACTCTATCTCATGTATTCATGCAGAGTTCAGAGGATGTGAGACTTTCTGGACACGTTACATATACCGGAAGGTCATCTATGGAGGTGTGCATCATTGTAGACCAAAGGGATGAAAATGGAGTCTATCAAAAGTTTTTTGACGCCGTGTTTCTCATGGTGGCACGGGATCCATTGAACAAGGGATCTGCGCGAATTAATCCATTGGTGGCTGAGACAAAAGAGGAAGAAGAATTTTTGAAGACAGGGGCTGGTAACAACAGCATTTTCATTTATGTTATGTTTATGTAGTTGATGTTATAATGTAAAATACATGGAAGTACAAAAACTCATTTTTGATACAGCTCGCCAGCAACTACGAAAGCACCAAGAAGAAGAAAATATTTTCAAGAAGCCTCCGAATGAAGAGGAACGGAAAATGATTCATGATAGTTTCTTAACAAAAATGGCAAACCCAACGGGCTTGTCGATGAACAGAATGAAAATGAAAGATACAGTCCTAAAGACAGTGCTTATATGCCAACCTGAGGTAAAGTCTACTTTTTGCTTTCCCCATACTTTGCAGGATGCCATATTTAGTTACTTTCGGTTGGTTTAAACATAGAATCGAAACCGGTACAACAAAATCTTTGGTGGGTTCATCATGAGGAATGCGTATGAACTGGCATTTACTAGTGCTACAATTTACGGGTACGAAAACAAAGTTTTCTTTAGTTCTCATAATTGTGATTACCATAAATGCTAGTCTTTCTTCCATGAACGTTCAATAACATAATAATTCACATTTTAGGAAAAAACGTCCACGTATAATCTACATTGATGACATTAAATTCCATATACCAGTCGAAATAGGATCCATCCTGAGATTTCGTTCGCATGTTAGTCACATACAAAACGCAATTCGGAATTTATAATTAGTTTCAAGCTACAGAGCTAAACGTGAATATTAAAACACTTTCCAGATTGGGTACGTAGAGGAAAATTTTGTCCATACTGTCGTTGTTGCTGAAACGGTGAACCCGCGTCTTGGAGAATTTCGTAAGTCGAATGAATTCCATTTCACGTTTCAAATTCCCCGGACTGATTCGGAAGTACCAGAAGTGGATTTTGAGACTTACGAAGGTATCGAGTATTCCTATCTCTATTATATTTGTGTCATGTTTTATGATTATTTTTTGTATATTAGATTTGCATTTTTGAATCATGAACATTTTGTTTGCAGAATCAATTCACTACCTCAATTCAAGAAGACATTTTAAACACATGATGAATGAATTTGGAAGGCCGTCCGAAATTGCCTGAGACCGGACCACTCGTCAATCAAATATATTTTTCACTGATATTGTTTGCGCACCGTGAAAATGCCTGGAACTGGAAGTGTTCTTTAGAATTCACCATTCACAATCTCCTTGAGATTGTGGGTTTCGCAGGAATATAAGCTACTTGCACCTTCTTAACTTTCCTTTAACGTGTGATAATTTGTTTAAACCAGTATTACTAACCAATTCCTACTACATTGCAATTACGTTTTTAAAGTTTTTTGTGCATTGATTTGTACACGATTGTATACTCATTATGCCATTATGTTTGCAAATGTGGGCCATAAAAATAATGCTAAAAATAAAAGTTGTTGTAAATACACATACACATATTACGCTCGGATGGAGCTTACCGATGTTTTAGAAAGCACACTGGAACAAAATCCTCGCAGCATCAATCATAAAGGCAACATGAGTTTTGAGAAAATTGGATCTTAAAATTTTAATAATATGCAATATGAATATGCATGAATTATATTCTTGACGCTCCTAAATAAATACTAAAACACAATTTAAAAAAATGAAATATAGCGTTTACCTACTTGCTATTTCGTTTCAATTTTTAATGCAAACTTATTCCTGAGCCATGTTGAAGCTGAGCTTTAAACTTTTGCATTTTGAACGACTGCATTTGAATAGTATATTTGATTTTATATCTAATCTTCATGACCTAGAACAACTTCAATGTTTGAAATATATGTTCTCACTTGAATAAAGCCAGATTTCCAGAGATTTTTTCTGTATGAATATGTACCTGATTCTGTTTAGTTGACTTTATGTTCGAAATATCCAATCATATTTAAAATTGAATTATCATAATAAACATGCACAGATTTATAATTGAGTATCAGCATGATATTGTCATTAATAAGCTCATTATGAAGGAACCATTTCCATTTTCTTACCCAGAACACAGCCAACAGTATCATGCGATCTTGCAGTTAGTTTATTTGGGGCATTAAGAGAAGCTTCTTTCAAGCATAATAATGTTTCTCTAGAAGGTATAAAATGTGTCAGCATTGCATACATAAATTGATAGAATATACCAACTATTTGCTTCCAAATAAGATAATATTATTGTGCAAACTCACAATTTTCTGAGAAAACAATTCACGCATTTAAATAAAGCCAATATTTCTGCTCGTACTCAAATCTAAAAAATCATGATTCGTGGTCAGTTTTCTGTGTTGAGTATTTTCTTTGTAACTTCAATTATTATGTGCCTACTAATAATCGGAGGGCATACTTACCCAGCCACCATTCTAGAAAACATAGGTATAATACATCAAGAGTGTACAAGTACCTGTGTATTTAACTAACTAAAATTAAAGATTTTTGTAACTTACAATGTGGCTTTGTATAAATCAGATAACCCTGATTATCAGCAGAGGTCCGAGAGGTCAAATGAGATATCCGCTTATGGACCGAACGAAGCTTCTTTAAAACTTGCAGGTAGTTAAGAACATACACCTGAATACATTTATAGTAGTAGTGAAATATATATTTGAGTAGTATAGTATACGCCTAAATTGAGATGCATTATGTTCAAACTTTCAAACAAATAATATTTACTTTTTTCGAATATTTTGCAGGGACTGCCTTAAAATGGGAAGAAATTACCAGGCAAATGATGGGAAAATCACATCTACACTCAACGCAGTAAATAATGGCTGGACAAAAGTTAAATACTTTCAAGTTATTATAAATCATTTTTATTGTAGTTTGTACTAAATTTTTATTCAAGATTTTTATAGTTTAAATATTTTAACATACTTATTTATTATTTTATGAAATATTTGTTGTACTAAGTGTTTAATAAAAAGTTATTACCAATTTTTGGTAATAATTTAATATTTAAACGTTCATTCCGACGAGAATTTTTTTGTCACAGCTTTGGATGACCCACGATTTGATAACTTCGTTCGGTGCATAATCAAAAGAAAGCATCTTCATCAGCATTTCTAAGCCCATAGGAACATTCTGAGGTAAAAGATGTCATGCATGAATAAGTGTAAAACTTATAAAATAATATTGAACTGATGACACTGGAAAATTTCCAATTTGTGTGTGGTGAAAGTTTGTATTTTGTTGTCTACAGTTCTCTTGATCATGCCAGTTACAAGTCGATTCATCATAAAAAATAATTTTCCATCCGTTGATTTTTAAGTTCCGTAAACCCGAAGCCTATCCAGTATCCAGTACAGTCTGGAAAATAATGTTTTGTTTCAAGCGTGGCCCCGGAGCCAATAAATTTCCAGATCTGACAGATGTACCTGTTGTCAATCCTTGTGAAGGATTCGGATACAAAGCTCCCTTCCGAAAAGTAAAGTTCACGCTAATCACGATTTAAAGTCTGTGAAAAAATTACAAAAGTATTTCGTCCCAAATAGAACGCTGCAGATTTTGAATGCTATAACGCTCATAATATTTGGATTTATAGGAAATTCCGTTCAAGCTTGTATTTGTTGCTCAATGGTACAACGAAAAGATTGAAATTGAAAAACGATTGCTATTGTCTTACTTTCACTTTGATGGTACTATTGAGTTGGTATGTCATAGAAAATGTTTAACTTAATTTTTACGAAATAATCCTGCTAAATTCTGTAAATCATTCATCCTGCATTGATCTCGTCAAAACAAACAGAAAGATTTGGATCGTCAAAAATTATTTTTGAGACGAACAAAGCTCGAGAATATCAAGTTACAGGACCTATTTGTTGGAAACAAGCTTTACGTGTTAGGTAGGCACATGATCGTTCTAGATTATGGGGATGGAATAACAAAGGACTACTGCGATCCTCAATGTGAGCGAGCATTTCTCTTGGTGCGACCAGAAGCAGTAGAAAATCTGCCATGTATTGTCCAGCGATTAGAGAAATGTTTTCGTATACTGTTCGCCAAGATGGCGAGGCTGACAAAGGAAATGGCTTATGAACTCTGTCAGCCAGATGAGGGAGAAGAGTTTCACTTGTAAGTGATTTTTCACATTTCCATCTCATGAGCAATTTTCAGGATGGCAGGATGATACATTTATTATTGCTCTTTATCCTTTTATTAACACAGGAAATCTATTCAGAATCTAAGCGGAAAGGTGGTAGTTGCATTTTTACTCATGTCTGAGAAAGCTATGGACAAGCTGAAAAATTTAGTTGGTGAGGACTTAGATCCTCACGAATGTCTACTGAAGAATCATCAAAGCCTACGCGCTCTTTACGGCCATGACAAAATGCTGAACGGGTTCTATTATCCAGACACCAATGAGTGCATCATCAAGGTGAAAGTCGCCAGAATAGTTGAATAGTTGATTGACAATGGATATTATATGAAATCGTGGAATCGCGAGTTTAATATAAATGCTTATATGCATACTTCAGGATGCAAGTTTTTTCTTTTCTGGGTGTCCTCGGTGTACTCTACCATCTGAAATGCGACTTGGAAATACAACTTGCTGCGTAATCAAACCTCACATAGTTAGGGAAGGTAAATGATGAAATGAAAGTATTTGCTGAATTGCTGAAAATTCTTTAAAACATTTGAAAGTTTTTTGAGGAATTATTTGCTGCATGTAGGTCGAGCTGGTATTGTGTTGGGAGACATAGTCGCTTCTGGTTTCCAAATTGTAGGGTTCGGAATTTTCTGGCTGAACAAATCTCAATCTGAAGAATTTTATGAGATTTATAAGCGAATCTATGTGGAATCAGAGTATTGGGTAAGTCTTTGAAGGGGGTTAAAAACTATGCTGAATGCTATTTGTACTATTTGTAATTGTGTGATAATCTGAAACAGGAAATGGTAGATGAGCTGTCAATTGGGCCAGGCATTGCAGTTGAGCTTGCGCTGAAGGGGTGTGATCAGGAATGCAATCCTCCTAATTGCGTTGAGAAATTCAGAGAGTGTGCTGGTCCGCCTGACCCAGTATGTTTTCATTTTCATGTTTTTTGTACGAAACCATGATAGATTTGCTGGGTTAGTCATAATTTGTTTGCATTTTATTGTAATCTTCAGGATTTGGCTCGAAAAGTTCGTCCTCAGACCCTTCGGGCACGTCATGGATTAACGAAAGCACAAAATGCAGTGCATTGTACAGATCTTCCGGAAGATTCAGTATCTGAAATTGAGTACTTCTTTAGGATTTTGGATCGAAGGGCACTTGGCGTTAAATGTGTTACCGGAAACATGGATTCCCCATGTTAAAACATTTGAAATTAATATTTCTTTGTCTCGAATGAAATCAGCAAACCATTTTATTTATTCATGAAAAACATTTAATACATCTTGTAAATGCACGAGAGAAGTAATTAAAATACTCCAATCCTCACTCCTAGTTGCATGTTGCATTATCAAAAGTAAAACACAAATTGCCCTCTGTAATTTTGGCACTCCAATATTTTGCGACAAATATCACTTACGACTATGACACGTCCCCCACTGACGCTGATCAAAGACGATTTTGTCTCGCTGAAGCACATCTCTAATGTACGCCCCCAAAAGTAGCATATAGACCAATGTTGAAATGCATCTGATGACAAATCTACCGATTCTGGCGGTTTCCATTAGGCCAAACGTATCATAAGCAGGTGGAATAGGATACCACCATATCAAAGTTAATATAAATGCAATGACTTGAATAATCAGGAAGGCTGCGGCAGCGCCACCCATCAATTTCGGAGCTTCCTGGAAAAATTATGGTTATCATTTCAATTTTCCTCTTCAAATTAAACTTATAACAACCAATGATTTTATAGCTTACCGATTCAATTGCGCGAAATATCAAACATCCCAAAGTAAGCGATGTAAAAATGTAGATACCTAGCCAGGTCAAATAGGTTGTCACAAATGGCTAAATAAAAAATGACATTTTAAGATAATTCCAATATATACTTTATATTATGTGTAAATGCGTTGTAAAACTTACATCATCATAAAATGCCTGCCAGTAGAACTTGTTAACATTCACTACATCAAATATGAATGACCACAGCATGAACAGTGCATCCACCTTTTTAAGGAACAACAAAACAGCAAATTTAACAATAATTGTACTCTTTTTTTCTATTTGATGGTTGTCCTATCTAATAAAATAAATAATAATTACTTACAACATGAACACTGGCAGCAAAGTAACAACAACCCTTCAAGGAAAGACATACTAGTTTACACATTTTGCAAATTAATTTCAGTTCTCACTTCACCCCATTAATTGCGAAAAATGACAATTGATGATACTTTCGTCGATTCACATCAACAACTGCAAGCTCTTTGATGAACGGTGATTAAGACTTGTGTGTAACAGTTTTAGGCACTGGAAAACTGTAAATTCTTATTTGCACACAGGTAAAATTAACTTTTGATGTCAACAAGCTTTGTTAATGCGTATACACACATATAAAATGGGATCTCGCATTTAACATTCTGCAGAATGAAGCGCCATACTTCCATGCGTATATTGTTTACTTCCGGTTGTTTTATATCAAGAGAATACTTCGTTAGTTCTTTGTTAATTGTTACCATTCAATTTAATGCATTCAACAAAGCGGAAATAGATTAGGAGCAGATAACGATATAAAATAATGACCTACATACTTTATGGATTGCCGAATCGGAGAAGAAAGTTATAATTACCTGTGTACATACACACGACGAGTGTTTCTCAGCGTCAAACTCATTGCTCATTAATGTCGTATGCTGAATTCTCAATTGCTAATTGTAAATGTCGAAAGAATGACTCTCATATTTGTTTTAATTGGGTACATGATTTATTCCATTTTGCTCCAGTTCGTACCTTGCATATGAAATTGATAATTCCATTGAAAGCCACACACAATATGCTAATTAATGTCACAAAATTATGCCAAAGAAAAAAGCAGGATATGCGGATGAAAGATATGGATTGTAGCTTCCGCTCTAGAACGTGCTCAAAGATTCGACGAAAGCGTACTTGCAAAATGTCCCAAATGACAGGAATTGATTGGGATAAATTTAATATCTATGAATCTATGTTGATTTTTAGGGTTTGGAAATATTAGCGTGCATACACAAATACACAAGATAATTATGCCCTATTTTACTTTCAATGTAGGGCAAATAAAAATGAATGAATTGTAGAATCAAGTGAAAGTTCCTCTCGACTTCCTAAAATTTAGAAAATCAGTGTGTCTCAATCAACCACTACCTACAATATGGATTCTTCGAGACGAGATACATGGTTCATTCCTAAAAGACCGCAATTGATGGCGATTGATGCTGTTTAGTTATAATCAACCCTTATTATAAGAATGCTTCTTTAAATCGAAACTAATTCGCTACTCGTACTTACAAGTAGCATATGAAATTTTAAATTAAGAATTTTTAGAGTATTACATGCCTAACAAATTTTACCACACGCTGAATCCGTCATATACTTGGAGTAACATAATCCGACATTCCAAAAACAAGTTTAAAATTTCACTGGAAATAGCAATAAATCGGTTTTTCCACGACGTTGCATTGAGTGTGACGAGAAAAACTTTTAAATTGATGATTTTCTTTCTGCCGTTTTGATATAATTATTTTGCATGAAGAAATTATATTCATACGCGTCTGGTCAGCATAATACATAATTTAAGGTCTCGGTTAGTGAAGAAGGGAAATGCAGAAGGAAGCCCAAAAACAAAGTAAATAGCAAGAACAAGTAACAAAGTACACAAAGGCCGAAGTTGTGTGAAGTCTGTAGCTGGAGGAATGAGCACATCATTATCATGTTTACTTTTTTACCTCCTCTTTTACCAACACAAAAAATCGCAGATGTAACAATAACATGGGATGGAGAAAGGTTTGTTTGGTGCAGAATGCTTTGAAAGAAACACTGTTTTCAACTTACTGCCTTGTTTTCTTTCTCCATTATCTCATCACTCATTATTTTCCCATTTCAACATTTCATCATTGTGAATCACGAGAACTGCAGATTTCGAATTTGCAAGTGACATTTTGACATTTACAATCTATATTTTAGTACAGGATAAAAGGATCACATTTGTTGGCAGCTACATGCATAAATAAAGCATTAAGGGTGTTTCGATAGACCGGAAGTCTTCAAGATTAATACAGTTGTGAGTGTGAAGTGTTTCACGTTTAGGTCATACATTTGTACTGTTTTCTTTGCTTGCTGGACCGCAGTAAGTGACTCCATTAGCTAGCCGCTGAGCGTGGGCACACAAAGGTCGCCTTCTAAAGTAAGGTTTTTTGAGGTAAGAAAGATTGGAAGTGATAATAGAAAGAGAGTGAAGTCAAAAGTAGACAAATATTTGGTCTGCGTTTTACCAATTAGGATAATAAACAGTTGTTTTGTCTATTATTAATTCCAGATAACCGGCAGGAAACAGAAATATGGAAGATGTGCCCTCCACTCATCGTCCGTCACAGGGAACTGTGGCCACGGATAAGGACTCTCAAGAGTCTATAGATCGAGTTCCAGAATCGCCACCAATATATACACAAGAAACTAACAGTCAGTGTAGTGGTGAGGGTACCGGCGACGATGTTGAAGCACAGATCTCCACAAGATACATTCCTTCGCAGGATGACAATACAAATGACACAGCGGCAGTTGTTTTCAATAATGGGACTGTCTCTCACGGTTCCACAGAAAGTGAAAGGATTCGCCGGAAAGATAGTGATGTCGTTATTGATATGGAATGCGTAGAAATGGAAGAGAGCAATGGGATTGTGTCAGGGGAAGTACTTGTCCTGGCAAACGACCCTGACTTTTTGGAGGAATTTCCTGATGAAGATGATTCACTCCTTGTTTCCGCTGTAGAGAATGCTGAGGATCCAGGCTCAGTAGAACCAGGAGTAAGTAGAGCAGACTTGGAGTTTGAATTAACCTCAAATGCCAATTTTCCTCAAAGGGTTGAAGAGCTTAGTGAGCAATTGAAAGTAGATGATGGGAAAAGAAAAAAGGTCATAGAAGGTTTTAGGAAATATAAACCTCTAGATAAAATTTTCCCGGATGTGCGTTGTTCAGAGCACAACACAATTGGATTCATGGTAAAGGTAAAGAGAAGTTTTTAATGTTTATCCATTCCTTATCATTGTCAAAAGTACTATTTTTGAAGATTATGAATTTGATCAATTGCCTTTCTTTCAGCCAAATTACGTTCCTGGTGATCCACTTGAACCAAATCCACCAAAATGTTTATACAAGTGGGAGCCAAAATATATTCCAATGCCATTTTGTAATGAAAACATCATGTTTGTGAAGCCACGCATTCATCCCCCCGCTCGTCCCACAGAAGACAAAACCCAGGAGACCTCGGTTGTTGAATCTTCAACAACTGAAGCTACTACTGAAGAGGTAAAAAATATAGCGCTAGACTTTTTCCTGATGTTATCCCGTATTTTGTAGTTAAATATATACCTATGTGTACTTGTGTGTTTCTTTCAGGAGAAGGTTTTTGGGCCTCCACGAAAAATTAGAATATGGGAGCGCATTACGGATACTTTATCAACTGAACCTATACTCTGTTCAGAAGACTTTTTATCTACCTGTAAACGGTACTGCAGAATTAATTCTGAATTCAAGGCGCTAGATTACTGCCTGGGACAGGTAAGCAAGAATACGATGTATATGGTTTGATTATATGTGCATACGCAATTTACGAGATTATAATTTGTTTCATCCCATTCTTTTTTAGCTCATGTCACAATCCGAAAGAACTCATTTTTTCGATAATGTCGTGCCATTTATGACTTCGTTAGTTTTAAAGACGGAAGAAATTGTCACTTGCCCAGTACCAGTTTTGAAGAAAAATCTCAACCATAATATTTCTCTTAGTCAAAAGCAAGTAGGGTGTTTGCTTGCCAATGCGTTCTTCTCGACGTTTCCTCGAAGATTCAAAACTCAAGTGGATATGCCCTCCATTAATTTCAAAGAGTAAGTATATATCGTTAACTTTAACATTTCCCCGTGTTCATGATAATTAAAACGGTTTTCTTGGATTCTTTGCTTTAGATTGTTTGCGGAGGGTGACGAACGCATTCTCATTGTGAAAGCTCAGAAAATTCGATGTTTAATTCACTACTTTACCCGGATACATGCGAAAAGTATATAATTTTTTGAACTTTAATATCCTTTTGAAAGAAAATGAGCAAGGGGCATTATGATAAAAATTGAAATGTTCATATTTATTAAATTTTAGTGCCCAATGGAGTTGTGACGTACACTAGAAAAAACTTGCGACATTCCAATATGCCTGACTGGGCTAACCTTGACAAGAGCATGACCAAACTCGTTCCTTTACTCCAGGGAACAATTGAAGATGATGGTGCTGGAATGCTGAAGGTCGACTTTGCAAACTGGTATGGACCAATGATGCATTAAATTTTAATAATCTAAAGTATTTTGGCGTAACAAAACTTTGCGTTTTATCTTTTTGTAGCAATATCGGAGGGGGTGTTCTTGGTAGGGGTGCAGTGCAAGAAGAAATACTGTTTGTGATTTATCCTGAACTATTGTTGACCCGACTTTTCACTGAAAAGTTAAATTACAATGAGGCGGTAATCATAACAGGTATGGTACTTTCGTCTAATGAAAATAAATCTCATTACAAAGACTTACTCTATACATTTTTTATGACTTTTAGGATGTGAGCGGTTTTCAAGATATGAAGGATACTCGCTGAACTTCAAATTTGCTGGCGATTATCAGGATGTGACACCACTCGATTCAAAGGGTCGCCGTTGTACGCAAATAGTAGCTATTGATGCTCTTTACATTAGCCGACCCACTTTCCAGTATCATCCGAAGCATATTCTCCGAGAGTTGAATAAAGTAAATATTTTTTAATAAAGTGTCACTCAAAATCATGCAACTTCATAACTTGTACTTGTAAATATGAGAATCTAAATAATGCGGAATTCTGATATTATGTCACAGGCGTACGTAGGATTTTCATCTCCAATTAGTGCACCTGTAGCAGTTGCGACTGGAAAATGGGGATGTGGTGCATTCAACGGTGACCCACAATTGAAAACGATTATTCAATGGTTGGCAGCTTCACATGCTGGACGAGACGTGGCCATTTTTACTTTTGAAGATGTAGCATGCCTAAATGATATACTCTTTATTTGTGATGCACTTCAAGACATGAAAATCAGTAAGATTGAGATTATAATGTCGTTAGATGGACAAATTACATGAAACGATGTCGTTTCTGACAAGTTCAATTTGTTATATTTTTTTGCAGAGGAGGTTTGGCATTTACTCAACCAGTATCACAAGTTGTGCTGTGCAGGTGGTAAAGTAAGCAGATCATTGAAGGAATTCTGTGGACAGTATTCTGATGGGATGTCATGGGCGAAAGAAATAGATTCCAAGCCACCATCTTTGCCGAAAAAAACGAAGGAAGTTCCAATCACGCAATTTTATTCAGCTACCAAACGGCAAACGGCGGTTCCAGATGACGCTAACGTGACAGCAATCACGAATGGAATGAACAAAATCAATTCACCTGCCAAATCCCTCCTGCCTCCAGGAAAACGTTTGC